>PQWD01001755.1:0-55000 GCA_019425675.1 Leucinodes orbonalis | reverse complement strand
CGAAGGCATCCTACGCCAAGAGGCAGTCTCTATTCCATCACTCATCTGCTTCTACAATACCACTTCAATATGCTATAGTGGCAAGCTATGACGGTACCTATATTTAATTTTTGTAGAACATCAAATTGGGCTTATTTTATAAGTCTGAGATATGCCGTCAAGTGAGTACAAATGAAAAAATCATTTATTTCAAAATAATAAATAAATTATTTCATTCTTTGTTCTTTCATTTTATGCGCATATTTTTGTAGAGATATAGAGTTAGTAGAGTATTGAGTCTAGAGTTTGTAGAGATATCTCTACAAATCCTATTTTGTGGTCACTCCAGGCGTCCCTTCCATCACAGTGTCGCAGTACTGGAATTAAGATAAAAGTTGGTTTACAGCCCACCCACCGCGCGCCCCCTCCAATACATACGATATGAGTTCCGGCACTCACCCGCCTCTTTTCAGTTTTAAAGGGAAATTTTCCCGGGCTCTTTCAGCAAGGAAATGTCCATACAACATCGTGTTCCATTACTGAAACTCAAAGTTTTACACGTGAGAAGGGAAACGGGGGGAATCGTAAATTTCCGACATCGACCCGAGCGAAAAAGTGGCACTGACATAATATATTAATTATAAAGTTGAGACACGAATTTTGGGTGCGAGCTGCTTGCCTGAATGTAGGTTGATTTGAATATTGAAATGTTTATTCAATTAAAACATTTCATCGCATTATATTTTTATTACATTTGTACAAACGAGATAAATTTAAATACCTTTAAAATAAAAAAAATATACATTCATCGCATGTGTCGAAAGCTTCTTAAAGTGGTAGGTAATACTCATTTCAAGGTAGACTGACGGGAAGTTTTTCTTTATTTATAGGTTCGTGTTTTATATGAACAACTTCCTTTTTAGTCAATAAATATTTATCTGCCTTTATAGGCACTGTTAAAATGCCACCCATAGGTATTCATTATTGTAGGGCACTGAACTGTGACACGCACACGACAGATCATCAGGACCTCATTAATTATTCATCAAGAATTGCATCAGATACACTCAGGACTAAAAGTTTGCATTCAGAAAGAAAAAAACAATATTTGTTAACAAAAGTAAAATTATAGGAACACAAAGAATTAGTTACAGATAATAACAAAAAAACATCAGTGTTTAGTAAGCAAAAATATAATAATAGAGCTAAGAAAAAGACAAATTGATAAGGTCAAGTGGTCCCACCTCAGCATGAGCTGCTACACCGCAGTGCAGCAGTACTGTTATTCTGCCAAGACCTTCTGAGATGAAGTCACTAACCAATTAACATTTAACAGTGTTCAATACAACGGAAGGTCAATAACATCACCAAATAATATAACCAAAAATATGTAGAATTAATAAAAGAAAAGACTAATCGGACAAGGAAAAAGCGAAACCAAACGCTTAGAACTGGCAAATTGACAGTTCACCGTAGAGGGTGGACATGTCATGGGTGACTCGCATTTTATTAAGCTTACACAATTTTATGGGCATAAAAAACATTTTACCAGCTTGTAAATTGACTTGGAATGGCATACCGATCTTTAAGATAATGTAAAAATGTATGCAGGGGCTTGAAACGGACACAATAAATGTAACTCTAAGCCTCAGCGACGCTGGTTGAGATGCTCCGCCAATCTCAACGCGCTACCTCGCGTAGTGCGTTCTTGCATAAAAAACAAATCTTGCTTATAAATGAATAATATAAAAAAATACATTTTATACTGTACTTATATCTTATAAGACTTGAGGAATGCTTAAAGTCCTACATCACTTCCCTGTATTGTAATCTATACAAACAACGTATGGAATTCTTCTAACTTGCCAACGTGTTTTGAACTGTGGTTAGTCCACCATTCACTCAATTATTGCAGAAAACGAACCACTGGACTGATATGATAAATAGTCATCTCAACAAAATTTGAAATCACAAAGAATCTTGAGAATACAGAAGCGTACATACAAAACGAAGACCGAACAGTATATCATCACATGCCGGAAAAACATCATCAAACAAAACACTCCAGTGTATCAAAACGCAGATCAACCCTTTCACCTCGAGTTAACCGACACAAAAGTGTCCAAGGATTCAGTTCCATTACTGAAATCCAAAGTTTCCTTGGCGATATAACAAGAGAAATAGTCGTTTTCCATGATAAATAGACAAACAGACTCAAGACGAATGGGGGACGGATCGAACGGGGCCACGTCCGGGCAAATAGTGAAACAAAGCGATACGACGTCTGCCCCCAGCTTTGGAGATTGATTGTCGAGTCTTGATTCTGTTCTTGCTTGCTTAGCGTACGTGTTCTGATGATGTTTGTATGTCGTAGTACTTAATACATGTATCATTTACATTCGAATATATAAAAACACGCTTCGATAAATCTAGAGTATTCATCTTAAAGAAAGATAAATTGCACACGCATAATTTATCAGTCAAAGTTTTGCTAAACTGATGATGTCTCTCAAAAAAATTATGAATGTCAAATTATTTCAATAGGTTATGGAAAATTGTGCTTTAACCGAAAAGAAACGACGATATAATTATTCTGCACGAAATGTGGTTCCTGCGAGATGGCGTTACGTGCCACACAGTAAATGAAAAGAAAAATGCTCTTAGAGGTGACCCGAATTGGCCAACCAAATTATACGACTAAATTTGACTTATTTGTGGAGGTTTCTGTGACTGCAGTCTATGCTTATTCACTCCAACGATGTCTTGAATTCAACGTAACGGCCTACATCAATCAGGTCCAACAAAATCTTATGCAGCAGATTCATAAAAAATATCTTCTGGATTCTTGCCTATGTTTCGAAAGATGTCATCCTTAACAAATAAATTTTCTTTAATAATGACATTAACAAGTTCTTCCTAAGACCCGACTCATCGCATGTTATGAAGTTAAACAATAATCATAAAACGACTTGAAAGGTAATCTTGCAGATTCTCCGATTAAGACCTCAGATAGTCAACATGAATAGCAAAAAGTCAATTCAATATCTGGCGAAGCGCCCCAGACGTGCAACTTCAGGGACCATTTAAACTTTAAATTGCTGCCAAGTTTATTTCATGGAGTTCAAATTAACAGAAACTTTAACTTTACGCGTATAATAAAGAAGTTTTTGTCAATTCAGGGATCTTTAATTCGTGCGGTTTATGGTTTGGATCGGTATCTGTTTCCATGTGATTGTATTAGAATGGAATTTGGTACAAGTTAGAATAAACTTTATTTGGTCGACCTCAGACAACAACTTTATAAGGAAAGAATAACCATTATTTCGACTATCGAATTGACAGGGACGTCTTTCATATTGTTTCATGAAATACCTACAATGATAGGTAATATTTTACGTCATCGCTGTGTAATCATCTTGCATTAATTTATTTTGATTTAAAAGTTAAGCTAGTCTATCAATTTCAAGTCACTCAGCGGGCAATGAAACAGGCTATGCTCGGAGTTTCTTTGTTGGATCGAATCAAAAATAAGGTGATCCGACAGAGAACCAAAGTTTTGGACAGCCCAAAGAATAAGCAAGCCGAAGTGGAAGCGGGCTAGACATATTTGCCGAAGAACCGCTAACCAATAGGGAACGCGTGTTCTGGAGTGGCGACCTCGTCTTTAAAAGCGTAGTGTGTGGCAACCTCCGGCAAGATGGAGTGATGGCATCCGTAAAATGGCCGAAAGCAGATGGTAACGAAATACGAGAAACAGATCTATGTGACGTACTATGGAGAGGCCTATGTGCAAAAGTGTACAGAAGTAGGCTGATGATGATGAAAAGTTAAGAGCTATATTCCATACAACGGGTCAAGCTAGCTGAACTAGTTTGTACACTTGTTTCCGGATGGGCTTGGTTATATCTGGATCAAATATTCAAACCATTGCCCTTATGGCATTTCTGACACATGACCATGTATAAGGAATTAAGAAATGTAATTAAATACTTCAAAATATTAAGAGAAATGTATTAAGTGAAATGAAATTTAAATAACCTAAAAGAATTGGTATTTCAGGGAAAAACTAAGGTACCCGAAATAAATTGGAACCATTTATGTGAATTGTGTTTTCCGAGCCTACTCGTATGAAGACCGTTACACCAAGTATGTTTAATATAGCCCTAACGCAACTATGCACGACCCAAGCGCTAAACCCAGGACCCGACTATCCTGCAAAATGTCAACACGTTTATACTTTAAACAGATTTCGTTTCCTTAGAAAATACAGCTAAATATAAGCCGAGTTTGCAGCGAGCTTGCTTGAATAATGTACGCGGTGTCAAAACAAACTTAAGATATTCGACCTTAGGAGTGAAAGGATAAAGTCCAAACAGCTTTTGTGTACGAGACGTGCGAGATGGATCGGCAGCAAAACGGCGCTTTAAAACATGCTGAGGAAAGGTGACATTAATAATAGAGCGCCATCGAGATGCTACCTGGACGCCCGAAACGCTGTAGTGTTTGTTGGTTATGTCATAATATTTTTATTTTTTAGTTTCACTATCTTGGAAACATGGAAAATAGGACTGAATTCAAGCTCTCTATATAAACATATTGTTGCCAACTTCAAATATTGATATACAATGTGCTCTTAGAGCAATGTATTCACAACAAGTTTGAAGCCTGCCTTGATAACCTTCGTCATTTGGAAATTTTGGACAAATTACGAGAAGCATTTCAGATAGAATTTTAGATTGTTACAACATAGAATCTGTACTTTTTGGGCCCCTATTCTAGAACTCAATTTGAGTAAAGATCGACGTTGAATGTCGTTCTAGAATTACCTTAGAGCATTACTGATATAAATATTATTGCGACGTAGAGAAAATTACTTTTCTTGGAGCAGAAATACTAAACACTTTTACCTACACAAATACTGAAAACTATTGCATTCATTCATGGGCCATAGTTCACAGTATTTTCACTCTATTACCAAAAGTGTTGGAGCATGACTTTATGTTGAACAACACTGCGCTAGCCGAAGAAATTGACACGTTATGTGCCTTTGTACAGAAGTAACAAAATAGTAGCAAAATGGTTAAGACGCCATCAAGATTATTCGGCAACCTTAAAACTGGTACCAAAAACGGTACTAAACAATAACTTAGTTACAGCCGTAATTAAACGTGCCCTCGGCAGTTTTAGTAGCGCGTAACCCGCGCAAATAATTTAACGGTCGAGTTAGTAATAATGGAAATAAATTCGGGACATTAAGACGTTCGCGAGGAATGTGAGACACAAATTGTTTTTGGTCGGATGCGAGGCAGCTGGTATACTGCGACAGGGAAAGCAATACGTGCGAGCGAGGCAACGAATTTAGCCCTTTGTGGGTGAACATTTAGAAAACAATGTACATCATCAATTGCAACGCACCACTGTGAAATGTAGCTAAGTGGCAATCTCAGAGGTTGTGAGTCATATTTTTTTTAGGTGCAATGACTATGATAACCGAAATGAAAATCCTGTTGTGTCTATATTGTGGGTTATAATTCAGATTCGAGGTACAATTAGCAAAACTTTCTGTTTACGTAAACTATTGCAAAGGATATATATTTTTTTTTATTAATAACTATATCCGGGATCGATCTTTGGATAACTTTGTTTTCTGGGTTTTTTTTAGTACCTGTTGAAGAATTGCTCATACTTATCTTTGCAAGATTTTTAGAAGAGCATATAATTATTGTTCAAAATTTTACTACTAGTAGGTTGTTACAGGTGCGTACGAGTATGTTTTATTCAGTTTAAATTAGCACTTGCCTTACTAGAATGAACGTGGTGACAGCATAATTTCAAGTTTTATGTAACGTTCCAATATTTTATTTCCTCTTATTAAAATAAAACAATTCCGGAGCGCATATAATTTTAAGACATCAAAATTTATTTTGTTTCAATTTAATAAGGAAAAAGCATCATCTTTCGCTAATATTAATAATCACGTAGGCTCTTTTGTCTTAAAGCATTTTGTCAGGGACAAAAAATATATTTCAAACTTCCTTATGAATCCTTGATGTGATGCTGCGAGTTCCAAAGGCAATCAGTATGAGTACCTTATATTTCTCAATTTATCAATGTTGTCTCCGTAGTTTTTACGTTATTTATATCGTGAAAGGAAAATAGAACGCGCATTAGATAATCTTCGAAAGAGCACGGATAAAAAGGAAATAATATTAGCTAGAATATTGGAAACGGCTTAGAATTGTAACCAGGATACATATGTGCACGAAGATTCTTTTACGAGAAGGGATAAAAATGGAAAATAAAAAGAAAGTGCCAAACAATAGGTAACGAGCTTAATATCGGTTTGCTTTTGTGCATGTTTACTCTAATTTTAGGGATTGTTAGTAGTCTAAAAGGCGGAGAGGAAATATAATATTTTCGGAAAAGACATAGAGCGTCGGTGGCTCAATGGTGTGGACTGTCGCCTTCCTACCAGGTTCCTGAGGTTCAAATCCCGACACGTACCAATGTGTTTTCGAATTTTCGAAAATATATGTACGTTATCCGACGCTCTTACGGTGAAGGAAAACATCGTGACGAAACCTTCATACACGCCTGCGAAGAGATTCGAAGGTTGTGTGTGAAGTCGTCCAATCCGCACTGGGCCCGCGTGGACGACTAAGGCCTAATCACCCTATACGGGTAGGCTCGTGCCCCTCGGTGGGGACATTTAATGAGCTGATGATGATGGTAAAGACATAACCTAAATTTTCTGTACAGGAAACGCATATTATAAACATTGAAGTAAACTTACTTACTGAAAGGGCTTTTAAAGAATATTTTTGAAGGTAAGAAAATCTAAGAATAAATCAATGTAAAAAACGTTACCATGCTATCAATTTTACTTTTATTTACTGTCTGTGAAACAATATTCCACCTGTGATCTTGTTTGTTAACAGTAATTTCTTAATTATTAAAATTTCAATAATTTCTTTACGAAATCTTTGGATTGCTTAACCTCGTAGTTACCTGAGGCATATGCTGACTTTTCCATCTAATGATAAATAACAACTTCTTGCTAGTGCCGTAGCAATAACATTTTTCTTCTGTCCATGTATTGTCATGTTACTTACCTGAAACAAAAAATGAAGTCATCACACATTTGTAGTAATGAGTTAAATGAATCATTTTAATCTTAATATGATTATCACGACTTGTATTTCGATAACCCAATAAACAAATAAAGGTTTGATGCACAATTATATTTTTAAATAAAGTATTTAAATTTACGGTCATAATTATCACCAAGCATGGACTTCTTTGTATAAATTTGATATTTAATTTATGTTGACACTCCTCGGCTAGTTTTTCTCACTGTAACCTTTAAATATATTTCAATGTCATTATTGTTGTAATTGCTTCTGGATTTTGGAGTTAAACCCTCATGCAGTAGTCTACCTACTGTTTGTTTAGGTTTTCGTATTTGTGAGTTATGAAACCGTTTTTCGTCATGATGATCCAATGCGTGTACTCGTATTTGGCAGAATGCAACAAAGGCCAGTTGATATGGCTTTAATCCCAAGAAGTGTAGTAGTAGTGTGTCCCTTACATGTAAAAACCATTCAATGCAGGAGAAATATATCGCAAAATTTCCGTTGAAACAACATTTATTGACAGCACCCGTTTTGTTTCCTATTGTAAGTCCTAAAGCCACATTAACCATTCAATCCACAAGTAAAAATAAATAAATAAGGAACATGAAAAATACTTTTCAAAAAATTGGAAACCAGTAAAGGTAAACAATGCATTTTTAAAATGCATAATGTTAATGATATAAATTGAGAACCCACATCTGTAAATGTCTAATAAATTTAGTTTTCCTCTCTAATTAAATCAAATCTGCCTTTACGGACAAACATATAAAGCTTGGAGTTCTATGTATATACAGAGCATCTGGTAGCTGCATTACTATATTGCACAATGCCAAATGTAAATGGCGTCCAACTTCACTTTGTTTTCTAATACAGCCGGTATGTTTATGCGGACACCACACTTTGAAATGAATGCAGAGGAGTAAATATTAGTTTTGCCGACACATTGTTTTGCTTACATTCTAGAATATATAGCGTACATCGCGGTACCGCAGTGTTATTTTTGCTTTGCATTTTTTAAATTTATTTTGTTGCGCTTACATTCTGAAGATAAAGTCGTCAAATGGTAATCTGGAAATTTAACTTATACCAGAAAATATTGAACCATTGTTTATTATACTATTTTTGACTGGTAGCATTTAAAGTCCAAAAGTGATATATAGTTCAACATATCTAATTAATAGTTATTTGTATTAATCTTTTCTAGTTCTAAGTTATTCAGTTTTTAGCAGCATATCCTTAGATTTTTTAATAAAATGATAGCCTACAGATTCAGCTTTGAAAAGAAGACACGTAAGGCTTTAGGAAGGATTTTTCCTTGACGCGGTTTCTTCGCATACTAAACGAGTATTACGCCTACACCACTTGTGCGAAGTATATACAAGTCAAAAAAAATAAAAAATATTTGACACGTAGACTTTATCCGTTTTTAGGATTATCAGCCTATTCTATTCCATTACAGGGGCAGCTCTCCAGCTATTGTGTTTTAATGCATGTGTGTCAAAATACATGAGTATATTTATTTTTATTTTTTATTTTGTCACACAATTTTAAAAATTTATTCAATTTTAGAACTATCACATACATTAGAATATTCCCATTCTTCAATGCAAAAATTGAAATGTAATTTTATCCTCACCACCTATGTAGATGAATGGAAGTCTTCTACAGTACTATCCGTGGAATTGGTTGCTGCTGGAAATATTTTCTAAGCGATACGACCTGGCTTCTTTAAAATATCTTGCCAGCCTTATAATGTTTACATCTCACTGAAAAGGCTGGCAACGCATTTAGGTGCACTCTAGTATTGTAATAGGCATGATGACTGGGTCCTGAAATCGTAAGAACTATTTCATATTATTACAAATCTGGGTTAAATATAACGATGTGCTTATTCTCAGCTCGAAAACTCATGTTTTATGAATTTTATTAGTCTTCAAAGTTAGATGGGCAAGTCCATTTTTAAAGTACATTAATTGTCAAAAATTTGTTAACAAAAGGATAACACATACAATTTAAAGCAACTTTTGCTATGAAACTGTTTTAGTAAACGCAACATTTAATATAGTTGTAGTACAAAATTCACCAACTATGCGTACTAATTACTGATGCGTGACGTCATAACTAGGTAGCCATTTGTATGAAGCGTTTTTGGGAAAGTCCATTAATGTGTTTTTAGAATTGGAAAATCTCTGTGAGTTTTAATGTTAACGGAGTATTTTTTTACCAATGTTTCTATTATTATGCGGTCCATCGATATAATAACAGAAAAAAAATTGTCATCATTCCTATTGTATACGGGCGGTGCCAATGATATTCTGTATATAAAGGTAGATACGCCATCCGTGCTTCAAAAACGAACCGCCAAAGAGAGTGCAGTTTGTACTCTTTTGTTTAGGTAAATGTGTTCGAAATATGTGTATGTGTGCCGTCCCTGCATTCGGAACACTTTTTTCAATTGTTTTGTGAGCATATCACGAATCCATATTTTTTTACATCATTGGGCGGCGTAGTCTCATTTACTATCAGATGAGCCTTCGAAAAACAATAAACTAACTGAGGCACAATCAGGAAGAAATATCAACCAAAAAACACATAAGTTGACTAATTGTTTTTTATAATTGTTATATATAAGATATATATTTTTTTAATATTATAGATGACAAACGAGCAGGCGGCTCATCTGATGGTCAATGACGCCGTCGCCATGTACACTTGCAATACCAGAGGGCAANATAGTTGTAGTACAAAATTCACCAACTATGCGTACTAATTACTGATGCGTGACGTCATAACTAGGTAGCCATTTGTATGAAGCGTTTTTGGGAAAGTCCATTAATGTGTTTTTAGAATTGGAAAATCTCTGTGAGTTTTAATGTTAACGGAGTATTTTTTTACCAATGTTTCTATTATTATGCGGTCCATCGATATAATAACAGAAAAAAAAATTGTCATCATTCCTATTGTATACGGGCGGTGCCAATGATATTCTGTATATAAAGGTAGATACGCCATCCGTGCTTCAAAAACGAACCGCCAAAGAGAGTGCAGTTTGTACTCTTTTGTTTAGGTAAATGTGTTCGAAATATGTGTATGTGTGCCGTCCCTGCATTCGGAACACTTTTTTCAATTGTTTTGTGAGCATATCACGAATCCATATTTTTTTACATCATTGGGCGGCGTAGTCTCATTTACTATCAGATGAGCCTTCGAAAAACAATAAACTAACTGAGGCACAATCAGGAAGAAATATCAACCAAAAAACACATAAGTTGACTAATTGTTTTTTATAATTGTTATATTTATGATATATTTTTTTTATATTATAGCTGGCAAACGAGCAGGCGGCTCATCTGATGGTCAATGACGCCGTCGCCCATGTACACTTGCAATACCAGAGGGCAAAGAAGTGCGTTGCCGGCCTTTTAAGTGGGAATACGCTCTCTTCTTGAAGGACGCCAGGTCGTATCGCTCAGGGAATAAGTCAGATGGTAGCTGATTCATTGAAATTTTGAGCTTAAGGTGTAATTAAAAGGGTACAAGCACGAGCATGCTACCATGTCACTTTGACATGTAGCGAGCGACGTGATTATGAATGAAAATTTTGCCCAACCCATCGCGTCAGGGCAAAATTTTGCTACGGACACTGAGTGAGATTGTGCATCATAAACAAAGTTTATAGTAAATCTAGGGTCTCAGCGTAAAAAACCTAGTAAAAGCAAAGATATTATGTTGACTCCGAAACATGTCTTAAATAAACTTTTCCTCGTACTCTTGATTTGATTTAGTCATCTTTTACCATCCTTAGCTTCTAAACGCTCATTTTTCTATCTCATAAGCCGCGCACATTCGTTACTCGTTAGCGGTCCATGGCGGCCATATTGTCTGCCTTTGTACTCGTTTCCGGCCATTTTTCTCGTCGCCATTACCAACGCTATACGTAGCCAAACAATGTTGCTGTATTGCTATTATTGTCGAACACATTTTTGGGAAGTATACTCTTTTGGGAATTTATTTAGGAAATCAGAAGAAAGTATTAATTGATTCTCACTTATTCGCCAATATTCCTCTACAGATTTGAAACCATAGGCGATCTGCTATCTTCAACAGCACTCTATTTGACAAAATATCATTTTTTTATTGTTTTTTGCGATTAGTCACTCAATTTGCATACCATACTCACAATCTCTGTGCACGCCACTGCCAGATACGCGGGAGGACCTAATGACAGCGTCAGATAATGTTGTCGCTGCGGCTGCTTTCTGGGCCGCTAAAATTTGAATGTGTGTTTGCCTTCGACACGCTAAGAAGAAGACTGCCAGATAGCATGTGAATGCATTTCCTTATCTTTAAAGGGAGTTCGCACTTTTTAAGGTTAGATCGCTATCGTAATGTTAAGGAAATATTTCCAACAGTGACCAGTTCAACAGTTTCGCAACTTAAAGTTCACATCATTCTTACCCACTAAATTTGGAACCAAAACCATAGACCCCTTAAGCTCAACCTCTGTCTTCTATTTATAGAATACCCTGTTAAATGGTTCCCATCCCATCCAAAAGGGTTCCGTCCTATGCAAATTCGTTCAAACAAGCACAATATAATTACGCATCTTAATACGTAGCGCGTAAGACGGAGTAAACGTTGGTTTAGGGTTCATAATCAAGTTGTTGACCGCTAGAGGGCGTTGTTGGGTGAGCCCCACTCGTGGACTGTGGGATTTGGGCAGGTATTCGACTTTTTAGCTCCTAAGTATGTCGGCAGAAATTTAACTCGTTTATATGTATCCTTGGACGATAGTTTCCAAAATTGACAAATATATATGTGACAAAAATCCATGGTCTTAAACTGCTCAGCTATTTCAGTGTTTCTAAAATATTTGCACATTAAATCTTTATTTAAAAAAGGCTTTCCTGTTGAGTTTCCTGGTGCGCTTCTTTCTCAACAGGCCAAACCACTGAAGCGCTTTATTTTTAAAGTATCAAAATTCATTGTTGTGCCTTAGTATTTTTAATGTTTTTACTGTATTTTGTATTTTTTATGTTTATAAGTGCTTACTGCAAGCCTAATTTGAATAAATGGATTTTGCCTTTGACTTTTACTTTTGGATATCCTATTTAGTACTTTTAATGTATAAAAAAAATCCGAGAAAGACTAAAACAATGTCATTGTGGAAAAATTTCGAGCACTGTCATTTCTATGAGAAAATAATATCACTGTATTAGCCGGTCGCATATTTTCAGGGGGAAACAATTGAAAGTCTATTGTATTCTGAAGTTCTTATACGTCAATCAGTAAAGGGCTTTTGGGGCTTTGGTGCCCTCGATTTGTTATTAAAACATACTTATGATACAACCATCAATTTCCTTCTTTATAGCTAGTAACTAAACGAATGAATACAATGTTGTTTTTAAGGATTATTTTAAAACTGTAAAACTTATTTATTTCCAAAAAAAAAAAAATATGAATAATATGTGAATTACCAAGCTATTGAAACCTAATACTTTTGACGGAATATTTGAAATATATTTTTAAAACGTAACTCAGTGACGATATTTTTACACTTTCTGTTTAATAAAGTTTTACGCAGACTAATATAATTTACAAGGCTTTTGTACTAAATCATGGTTCGCTTACATTATCGTGTTATTAAATTAGAGGACTCGAAAAGTGACAACAATCACTTAAAAGCGTGTAACTTAATTTAAATGCAACTTTTATAAATGAAAAAATTCGTTTTGAGCTGTAATTTATCAATCGTTCAGAACAAATTACAGAATGGTATGAATGTCCTTTATAAAGTACTTTTATTCTTTACTTTATTCGTAACAAGGAAAATTATTTTTTTAATTATCATCACATGATAACAGAACATATTGGAAGAAACAAAAATATTTAAAGCATTTGGTACAAATTCCACTTTAAAAGATAACAACTTCAAATGTTTAGTTCGGCAAAAATGGTAACCACTCAGTTAATGCCAAGAAAATTGTTGACAAGGTGTTGTTTTGCAGTGAAAACTTCATAAATAAAGAAAAAACATAAATAAATTATATTTATAAGTATGTATGTGTTGATAGCAACAAGTATACTGCGTCACATATATATTCGTACTAAAATAATATTTAACGTTAGTGCGAAAGAAATTCATGTGTATCGACTACTTACGCAATCATTGTATTGTTTATTCGTTTTGTACAATCAACAACATAAATAATGTGAAGAACAGTCATTCTTAAGATCAGAAATGACACCCAACAATCAATCCAATCCCACGCCAACCATCAAGCAACCATAAATCAGCGCTACCTGAATCAATTAGCAATGGACAAATCTCTATCAAAGCTTCGACTTTTGCGACAGTTATTAATTCAATTGTGCGCGGCCACGATTTATGACGCGAAACATCCATCGTCGTTAGCCGAATGAGATGTCACCTCGGCTCACAAAGAACGCGAAGAAAACACACGGAGCGTGTAATTATCTAAAATAATCTGCGCACATCCATCTTCGGCGACATCTCGCGGCCGAAATGTTAAACCGCGTGACATGCCGAGCGCGCCCACGCGCTAGGGCTGCCCGTTGTTTTTATAAAAATAATATTTAAAAATACTAGACATCAAATTCATCGACTTTTAGGACATCTCTGGAGAGCTAATTAAAGGGCGGGAATTGTCATTATATTTTACTAAACTATTTCTATATTCAGCATGCAACCTGAAATACCATAGGTATGTGATTTTCACCTTAAGGTATTTTCATTGGATTGAAACCTTTGACTTAACCGTTCATAAGATTATAGCAAGACGCTTCACTATTTAATTAAACCTTGAGTCCAGCTGCAGACTGTCGCAGGCTGTTAAGATTAAGGAGTACGATTAAATACTGTGAAACCGAGCCAAACCGAATAATGCATTTTGAGTTTGAGTTTGACCTGGCCGCTTACTCCACTAACTTTGCAATACACCCATGATATCTGTATTGTATCTTAATAGTAGTTTTGCATGTTTGGTATTCTACTATTTAAAATAACTTTTTATATGGGCTTACCGTCCTGAAATAAACGTTTTGAATTGAATTGAATTAAAAAAAAACAAATATTATCAAGGACTAATTATTGTTTCCGAAATTGAAATTCTTAATTGGTTTTCTACTACTTATTTGACGTTTGTTTCACATTTGATATAAGGGTGTATATAACTATTGAATTGACATATATATACACCCAATGATATGATTTTTTGATTGAGATAATAAAGATACGCGTATGATTGGTACATTTCAAAATTAGTAGAATTAGGCAATCATGTAAAAAAGTATGGATTCGTGATATGCTCACAAAACAATCGAAAAAAGTGTCCGAATGCAGTGACAGCACGTATGTGTGCTCATATTCACATATTTCGAATTTCGATTACATTTACCTAAACAAAGGAGTACAAACTGTACTCTCTTTGGCGGTTCGTTTTGAGGCACGAATGGCGTATTACCATTATATGTACAGAATATCATTGGAATTAGGGCCCTTTTGCTCAAACATCACTAACATCATAAAGTGTGAAGTCAAACACCTACCACATACGGAACTTGAAAAGTGCAAACAACGCTAGGACATCTAATCTTTGAAAATGAAAATAAAAAGTGTTTATTCAGTTTAGGTCCTTACAGAACACTTATGAATGTCAAATGAAGCTACCACTGGTTCGTACGCTGAGAAGAATTTGATTAATCAAATAAGCAAATGAACGTCTGTAAAATTTAACTAGGGATGAGCTATTGAACAAATAAAATGTACAGTTAACTGCAAAAGTTAATTAACATATGTGTTTGTGGCGCATAGTTTCAATAATTTATAGTGGCAGTTTAGAATCGGTATTTGTTTCAAGAGTTAAATTTTTTATTGATAAAAATTTTATCATTTATTTATTTGATATAATTATGTTATTACTACAATATTGACATCAATTACAATGCTCAGTTATAAACTATAAAATATTTAGCATTAACTTTACTAAAAGATATACTCTGCGCGTGTGTACGTATTTGTGGTGTGACACCACACCATGACTTCTAAAGACCAAGATAAGTGCACTTACAGGTTTAATTTCAGTATTGATGTATTTGTTTATCACATAAAGTAGTAATTTGAAATTAACAATCAATCGCGGCATTACTGTGTCACAACCCTGACGTGTTTAATTTGAGAACTGCTTAATGAAACGGTCGAGTTATTTATAGAGTGCGACCAGCTCTGATGATTTCATTGTGCATTACTCTCCGGACAATTACCCTGCATGCTTTGAGGAAGTCTCTTTTACTCAGTTTTACTCTGGTCACATTCATTGATCTCTCAAACTCGAACGCTTTAAGATAAATGCTGGACATTTGATACTGTGGAGGCGCATCGAGTTTGTTACCCACCTTTAATAAGAGAGACAAGGATAAGGAAAAATAGGGATTGGAAACATGGGGGTTTCAAACCTCCGAAACTATTATTTCTATTATCACCAAAGGAATGAATCAAACTAAATCACAATTACGGTGCGAAATGTAGTGCACCAGTTGCCGTATCACATCATAACACGGTGACTGACCAATACTGGCATACAAAGAAGACGCGCAAGAGTGTACTATACGCCGATTGGTCAATAGCATTTTTCCCGCTCTGAAATTCGTCTTCCGTTTAAGTACATCGGTGAGTCTTAATAATTGTGTATGATTTTAAGTCCTAATAATTGTATTCGATACATGTCATACATATTGTATATATTTTACCGTCGTGTTTCCGTCCCTGAACTAAGAAGATATATATTAGAACATTAAATATATTGTTCTCTATTGTTCATTCCAACTTATAACAAAACTTTAGACTGCTCTTTATACATTCAAAGATCTTTGGTTTCCCCTCTCGAAACCTCAGTGTTGCATACTTCTCGCAGCTTCATTGTCACATCAAAGCTAATTTTACACGAGAAAGCTAATTATCAACTACTTACAGTAGCAACAAGCAAACTGCTCGCATCCGCAGCTTTATGAATGAACAAGAACATAACACGTTCAGTCGAACGGATCCGCTCCGGTTTCATTCAGCAAGTTGGTGAAGTTCACTCGAGAACCCGCGTCGAGTTTATAAGGTGTGGAAATTGTGAATAACTCCGCAGTAACATCTGAATAAATGAGGCCCATTACACTTTGAAAGTTCGTCTCAAGAACCGGCTAATTATAAAATACGGACTTTGAGTTTGCGAACGAGCACGACTCGAATGAACCTTTGCTTAGAACTTGGCGATTTTGTATACCTTCGTACATACTTCATGTTAATGTTTAATACTAAATGGTAATAAAACAGAGAGAGAGAGAGTATTTATGATGTTATTTATTCCCTTTATTCTATATTATTCACCCCCTACTTTACCTAATGTAAATATTTAGTTATTTTATTCTGTTATCCCATTCCCCCTTTAACCAATTCTTTTGCCCCATGCGCGGAGCACTAACATAATATTATAATAATTAAATTACAAAATAATCTTAAACTAAAAAGAGTACGGACCATGAGTCTGTAGATGTAATTTTATTAATAAAAAAAAAAAAACTAAATGGTACACGCGATACTGAGTCCTCTAGGTAGGTACCTCCGCAGTGCCAGATATCGTCCCGTGAAACAGGAGTGTGTTCGATGTGGACAATGTAGCTAGCAAATAAATCGGATATAAGAGACCTAACATCTGTTGTCTCGGGTGACGGGCGCAGTGCGGCATTGATGGAGAATAATAACTGTCTATCAGTTGTTGGTCTCCTTCACTGCCACTCTGTCATGGTCAGGCGTATCACTTACCATCAGATGAGCGTCCTGACCATCGTTTACACATAAAGTATACTGTTTGAACACACAGCAATACATAACATGTACAATAAATCTGACAGCGTAAGGCTGAGAGCCATCTTCGCACGAACTTGTCCGTTGAAGCTATAAAGGTCATAATAGCGACGAATAGTCTACCCGAAAAGTCTGACAGCTCTGTAATGATATCCCTAAATCTCTACATTTTCTTAGCCAAAATCTAGGACACGAGACCTTAGGGAAATCGTGAAACAACGCAGCCCTATAATAAATATAACTAGCTGTTATACTAAAGCAGTCAAGAAAATACCTCGTTTATTAAATAGTATATATTACAGTATTCAATTTACTATAAATATCATATAAAACAAAGTCGCTTTTTCTGTCCCAATGTCCCTATATCCCAATGTGCGACCATTGGATCTGTATGGCCCTTTACAGCATATGATTTAAATAAATATTATCGAAGATATTACAGATTTAAAAATGGCGGGACGTAAAGTTTGCGCCGGTACCTATCGGACAGGGCGGCGGGAATATAACGTTCACAGTTTTTCTGTAGTGTATTTAGTGTCAGCATTGCACCCGTGTGAAGCTGGGGCAGGTCGCTAGTATATGCAGTATATATTAGATTATACAATTTTATTATGAATATCCTTCATGGTCTAGCGTCGGTGAACACTGGACTGTTGACTTCCAATCTAGAGGATAAAACCCCGCCACGCACCAATGTCTTTTCAAATTTTCGAAATTATATGTTCGTTTATTATTGATTACTAAATGTCATAAAAAACAGATAATAACTAAATTTCAAATAGTACGGCAAAAATACTCAACGATTATATAATTAAAAACCATTACCTAGCTAGTATACTGCACAAATGGCCACAGAAAGGCATCTCACTTTGCGGCGAAATACCATAATTTGGTGTACGTGTATGCAGTAATGCCCTGGTCGTTAACTGAATTAATAAAGACAAACGTTCGAGCATTCATCGTGGATAGGGTTACCAGGCGTTCGGATTAAGTCGGGACGTAGTATATTTGGTTTACCGTCTGGTATGTACCGTTAATATGGCCGGATGGCTGGAAAATACTGCGGATGTCATCGAATGCAGGGAACAAAATGCATTATGTCCCGATTCCAAATTTAGTATTTTAAAATAAAAGTATCATGTGTTAATCCTAAGGAAATCAGCCAGTTAAAGTCCCGTCATAGCCGGTACAGCCGTAATAGTACTAGCCAAAACAAACAGAAAAGAAGGATTTTTGGTGTATGGACCGTAACGTATATTTAAACAGATGGATGTAGTAAAAAACGGATATTTCAATATAAGGAAGAGTCATTCTAATGTTATTTATATAAGCCTACAATGGTCATCAAAATCCATTAAATAAAATGTTGGTGCTGCAACTGAAATTTGAGTCTATATGTCTAAGGAGTTTTTATTATTACATTTAATGTGTAAGAAATTTTAACTCAATGTTAGGGGCAAATTTTCAGGACTGTCCGGCCATTAAGTATGACGGCCTGACTACCCTATTTGCTGACGATTCCCTATTGCGGCGATACAATAAACACAATATATTTTTCCCTTTTGTTCCCGTCGGGATACGTTAAGTAGACTATTACTGCGTCTCTGTAAGTCAAAAGCATCATTATCATGCTAATGATAGTGTAGCTTCACATCCCAGTAGTGGGTGTACTTTTTAGGATTGAAAGTTGCGTTAGGTCTTTACCTCAACGATTTCGAAATGCTAAATACGAAAGTCTTTGAGCAATGCATCTTACCTGTACTTGCATAGCATGTTAGATATAAACACTAACTGTGGGTTTGGTTCACAAGTTCAAAGTCGCTGAACGGGCAATGGAGCAAGCTATGCTCGGTGTCTCTCTAAGGGGTGAAATTAAAAAGGATTTGTGTTTCTATATGTTCAAGTATATAATATTTTGAGCACTCGAATACTTTGAGCATAAGTGGCTTATTCGTGTGAACTGTTGCTATCGATCTGGAGGGTGCCGGTTCAAATCCCGCCACGTGCCAATGTTTATACGAATTATCAAAATTATATGTACATTTATCCGACGCTCTTACGGCGATGAAAACACCGTGAGGAAACCTGCGTACGCCTGCGAAAGATTCAAAGGTTGTGCGTGAAGTCGGCCAGACAGACAATTTTTTAAACTATTTAGTTGCAGTCTATGTACCGTATATAATTTATTCATATGCATGAAGGATATAATTTTGAGATTGAGTTCATTATTAATGTCAATTTTGAATTGCCCTGTATAATATAATTAAATTTTCAATGATCTTTAATTAATTCGATTAAGTAGAAAGTAGTGTGCTTTAAACTTCATGCACAGTGACTCTGGTACATGACCCCGTGACCTACATCATGTAATCCGGAACCAAACGTAAACAAATAGACCAAATTAACAGTGTAATTAGGACTATCCGTGACGTCACTTACGTTTGTTGAATACTAATTGGTATGCGCCTGTTACGTTTTCAAATATCGTTCTTTTGTACTAATGTATAGGATCGAAAATTGCAAATTATTGTCAGTTACAAATAACAAACTAGTGCCGTTGTTGTTACAAACAAATATGTTTTAACTGATTGCAAATCAATTAAGTAAATTTTGCAATGCTATGGGAGCACTTTTAACTTAATTAATAAATAAATAAATATCCACTGACATTCACACAGCGCCATCTAGCCCCAAGTTAAGAGTGAAGCCTGTATTATGGGTACTAAACATACTTATATACAATTTTTTTTTTGTAAATACATACATTTTATACATAGAAAACACCCAGACCATTACAAACAGACATGTTCATGCACACAAATGTTTGTACTGCCCGGGATTGAACCCGGAACCCTTGGTGTTGCAGTCGACCTCTCAACCGCATCACGTATGTCGTATTAAAATGTCGACTAGCATCATTGATTAATATGAAAGCACTTAGATCTCGATACTTATGATAAATTCGAAGGTTTTACTGCTCGATAGTCCACTATAGTTGGATTAAATCAATAGTATCGATATAGCTTTTTGTAAATACATACATACTATACATAGAAACACCCAGACCATTATAACCAGACAAATGTTCATGCACACAAATATATTTATTGCCCGGTGATAGAACCCGGAACCCTTGGTGTAGTAGCCGACGTCTCAACCATTACACCACATGTGTCGTCTTTACTAATTGAGTTAAAACATATTTCTGTCATGTCAGCACTAATTTTGACTGTTTATGATTTTACATTTATCCATACACTCCATAAGATATCTCCTATCCTCTGGATACCACCGAATCCTCATTCCACCTCTTGATGATAATCGACGAGGACTTTTAACAATGTATAAATATATTAATGTCAATATAGTCGCCCGTAATCCTTTGTCGTGCTTTATCGTAAAAAAGTAAACAAAGGCCTGTATCCTAGAACGAGACTCAAGCGTTGATCTTTACTTGGATAGAGTTAGAAAGAGATAGTAGACACGATAAATAGCGCCATCCTTTCTAACCCAATTTAAAGAAAATATGTAACAATATCCAAAAATAACCTAAACATCCACGAGTTTCACAAATAACAACACACCGGACACAAATTGAAACACATTTTGCTGTTGAAGTAATCATTAACTTCACACAAATAAATTGCGTAACAAAAATAACAAGACTCGTATAATTTATCTTCTAACGGGCCATTTTGGGATGTAAAAAGATACGAGTTTTCCACATGAGTGCACACGCATTTCCCTGGCGTCGCCCTGTTAGAGTTTTCATTCAAAACAACCCGTAATCTATACATATAAAAAAAATTAGAGTATCTGTTTGTAATATTGACCGAACCGTTTTTAACTTCATGCATACATGAGCGCACGGTGCATACACAAAAATATTTGTAATGACTACCTACTGTTTTTAATTTCCTTCAACACTGCTTGAGTCATGGTCAGCCGTACCACTTACCACCAAGTAAGCGATTACTTATAAAATTAAAAATCATTTTTTAATCCTGTCTGTTTTTTATGGCTAATCTTTGAAATGGCTGGAATAAGTTTACGGGACTTTTCTTAACAGCGAGTTAATTTCTAACTTTAGTGAAATAAAGTTACGTTGCAATGTGCAAGTATAGTCCAGTAACGCACGCAGCTTACGCGCAATTTTAATAAACTTTGGTATAAGCTTACACTTGTGAGCGTCGGTGGCTCAGTGGTGTGAACTGTCGCCTTCCTACCGGGAGGGCTGAGGTTCAAATCCCGACACGTACCAATGTATTTTCGAATTTTCGAAAATATATGTACGTTATCCGACGCTCTTACGGTGAAGGAAAACATCGTGAGGAAACCTTCATGCACGCCTGCGAAGAGATTCGAAGGTTGTTGTGTGTGAAGTCGTCCAATCCGCACTGGGCCCGCGTGGACGACTAAGGCCTAAACACCCTATACGGGTAGGCTCGTGCCCCTCGGTGGGGACGTTTAATGGAGCTGATGATGATGATGATAAGCTTACACCCTAGATAAACACATATTAAAGCTACGTTATACAGCCGATTTTATCTTATACCGCGGGTAAATCCACGGGGAACAGCTAGTATACAATACAAGACTTTGCATATCAAACAATTTATAAGTATCTAATCCTTCCAAAATATACATAATACCTTTACCCGTAAAACGAATAATTATTGGATATCGTATTTTTAGCTAAATCGCTCATTGTTAAATAAAGGTGCGTAAACAAGTGAATAATTATTTATTTAATCAAGGGTCGTAAACAAATGGAAATTGGTTTTGAGTAAAACGAATGAAAACCTTCTGTAAAATAAATAAATTCTCATTCCACGAACCCTTTACAGGCAAAAAATAACTTCAAATTTGATTAGGGAAATGGGATACTATTTTTTTCGTACAGTGTTAATACAGTCTTCAAAGTTTGAACTAAACAAGAACCGTTTGTACGTTGTAGTTTAATAATCTCTTCGGAGATCTTATTTGGCATCTTAAGCTTAACATGGTGATTACAACTCTAAATAGCAAAACTCCCTATGAGGATATTCCGACATTGTACTTTGGCGAACAAACAATACTCCAGTATCGTCAACAGCCTATAACTGTTTTCTGTAGCTGCGAGATTAGGCCGTAACCCACTACGCGGTCCAAATAGGTGGATATTAATAACTACCATTTTGAGATTGTAGTCATCTCTCCGGACAATCAGGTGGACCAAAATAGAAAAATAATTATAAAGTAAATTTTACTACGCGGTTCCACTGAGGTAGAAAACAACACTCCGTTCCAACCTAATAAATTAACGGCAACACCGTGGAGAGAGCCGCGACCGTACCCAATGTCACTCGATCGACATTGTCACTTCTCAAAAAGTAGTTCGAACAATGTAAGTCACGCCGTGTCCCCGGACACGTGAGACCGCTATAAATCTGTCCTTGAAGTTTTCCCATCCCGCGGGATCCCACTGTCCGCGGGATTTGTCCGATTGATGAACGGATTCTCGCCTGATTGTTATTCGATGGGTGCGCGACGCGATGACGACACGTTTGCTCTCCCGAGCGCGAGCTAACAAGTTGGATTGGTGTAATACAGTTGTTTGTTTTCAGAAGTTCCAGATGGTTGGTAAGGAAAACTGCTCTTTGTTATTTAGATTAAAACTTTGTATTATGAAACGTAAACTATACTTTTATAGTAACCAAGTATTTATTATGACACGCAAATTATAATGTGCACTTTCATTTAAAACTGTTTAGGGTTCGATTTAGTATCTTGAAACGTATACTAAAGTTGTACTGTAAAGAGGCGTTTATAACGATGTCAAAATATCATTGCCATTTTTTTATAACCGGTGCTCATGGTCTGATATTCAGATCAAGTATAATATGTGACCTATAATCGTAAGTTCAAAGATAGAGACAAATTGTTTTCTAAAAAAATAATGCCCACAGGGGCATGCATGGCTATGGCCGCATATCGGATAAGTGACGAAGAAACATAATATTGAGTTTCGCATTCTTTGGCAGCCACATTAACCTGTTAGTCCTAGCCGATTTACTAGTATAAAAATTTTGACACCTTAATTGTGTTAAAAGCTCCTGTTCTAAGATTTCTGACGTCGACAACCATAAAAACAGTTTTACCATCTTGTTGTTTTCAAAATTTAATTGCATTCAACCAAGTACGTCTCAAGTTGTTGCAAATCATATACATTTACTAAAAACATCAAAAATTTCTTTCTTAACAAAACTGTTGCTAATATACCCAACATATTTCGCTCTCCTTGGCTTAACGTCCGCTTTATGAACCCTCTAATTTACCGCTAAGGAATTCACTCAAACCGAGCAACACATTTGCGGCAAAAACGCGCTCCCAAGGAAATGAAACGCCATTCCAGATAAATTGAACGGGAGACGGTCTCTGGATACTTTGTCACTCGGACGAGGCGGACGCTTTGTTCAACGGAACTGTTTGTTTCGAATCCCGGGGTCGATAGCCGTATGCATTTTTAAAACGAGAGTGCTTGCGTTGTCGTGCTGGCCTCTAATAAATTCAAGGCATTACCGTGGAGAGAGCCGCACACGGATATAGGGAAGCTAGAAATGGTTGTATTTCGGATGCGGCATTTCTAATAAAGATGATCTTGATCTTGTTTTTCTAATTATTATTTGCTTTTAAGGCAAAAATAACGAAAAGATTTAATATGATGTATAAGATAAAAATATTTGTATTTTCTTATATCAGTTATCGAAATTCATAAGTCTAATGATTGAAGTAATGTTAAGAAATATCTGTCAAGTGGTAGTACTAGTGATGCCAAGATAATGGCTTACGATAAGGGTACACTAGTCACTATAAAGTCACAAAGATTTTATGAGGTCGCAGAATCCTAAACTCGATATTGCAGTCCAAAACCGCAGCGCAATAGCAAAGAAATGGTAATATCTTACGGAGACACTATCAAATTATTCCCTACATATAGTAGCTGGGGTCGTCGGGATTTGAGTAACATGACATCTAGACGTACTAAGTCTCCGCTCGATTAACGTTACAGAATTTCACAGAAAGGATGCTGTTTGTCTGAGAAGCGGTTGGCAAACAAAGACTTTATTGATGAAGTCAAGATCTGCCCATTTAAGGCGTATAATTAATCATTGGTTTCACATGTACCCTATCTCAATTACTATCGTTTAATAATAAATTTCTCCTTTATTTTGGATTGGTGTCTTAACCCAAAGGTTAACTTTGAGGTGTAGTGTTCAAGCATTTGTAAAGTTTGTTTGTAAATAGTTTTTTTTATGAACAGATGGAGCTATATAGTTTCAAAATTTTGTCGTACGTGGCAGAATATTATATGGAAAAATGTTCTACCATCTGGGTCGTGATAATGAAGTTAAGAGTCGCCCTGAAATGTACTTTTCAAGTTTTCAACTTTACAAAGACTGTTATAAAGCCGAGCGAAAATACCTACTTAATGATTGTTTCAATCATCGGTCAGACCTTTAGTCAGTACAGTAAATTTCTTCAGTATATTATTCCTTTTCATCATCATCATCAACTCATAAGACGTCCCCACCGAGGGGCACGTGCCTACCCGTATAGTGTGTATAGGCCTCAGTCGTCCACGCGGGCCCATTGGCCAACTTCACGCACAACCTTTGAATCACTTCGCAGGCGTGCGCAGGTTTCCTCGCGATGTTTTCCTTTACCATAAGAGCGTCGGATAACGTACATATAATTTCGAAAATTCGAAAATACATTGGTACGTGTCAGAATTTAAACCTTCGCCCTCCCGATTGGAAGGCGACAGTCCACAACATTGAGCCACCGACGCTTTAAATTTTTGACAAATGACTTGTTTTGTATTACGAGTCTGAATGCATGTGCAAGTGTATGTTTTATATTTCACCACTAATATGTATCTGCGACACGCTATTGCGTCACTATTATTTATGTCAAAGCTTTGGGCTGAGAGCCATCTGCGCTCGCCAATTGTCCGGTGAAGCTGTGAAGGCCACCTGCGGCCAACAGCAATAAGTCATTCCGAAAAAAAAAAAAAAAAAAAAAAAAAAAAAAAAAATGTCAAAGCATAGCTGTGGATTGGCATAAAACAGTATCGTATATATAAAGCTGAATTGCTATAAACAACATATCGCGTCAACAACTGTTTGATTTATTAAGAATGTTACACATTTTAAACACGACAGATGCATTGTCTCCTTTGTGATATAATTGATTGTAATAAAACTGGATATTGTTTGAACATTTGTGAAGACATGATTTCAATTAGATTAAATTTTTTATATATATAGAGCGTCGGTGGCTCAGTGGTGTGAACTGTCGCCTTCCTACCGGGACGGCTGAGGTTCAAATCCCGACCGCACCATGTATTTCGAATTTTCGAAAAATATATGTACGTTATCCGACGCTCTTACGGTGAAGAAACATCGTGAGGAACCTTCATGCACGCCTGCGAAGAGATTCGAAGATTGTGTGTGAAGTCGTCCAATCCGCACTGGGCCCGCGTGGACGACTAAGGCCTAATCACCCTATACGGGTAGGCTCGTGCCCCTCGGCGGGGACGTTTAATGAGCTGATGATGATGATGATGATGAAATTTTTTATTATTAAATAAGCGAATGGAGTAACGCATTATTTTTTCTCCCCAACTTACTCGTAAATAAACAATGAACTAACTAAATGCACAATCTCACCCAGTGTCCTCGGCAAAATTCTGCACATCGTGTTAGTTGGGCAAAATTTTCATTTATGATCATATCGCTCGTTGTCATGTCATAATGATATAGTAGTGTGCTTTTAATTTTGTACCCTTACAACGACGCGTTAAGGTCAAAACTTTAATGAATAATTTTATATTATAACTATAAAAATAACTACATTTATATGTCATGGGGCTCGGACATTTTTGTATGATGTTTCTCCGTCACTATGCATCTATTTAATTAATTGTTTACCTAGGCTCCCTAATGATTTCTCTGCAGGAAGACGTAATTCCAATTAAGTACTAATTAATTGTTGACGTACTTTATATGAACTGTCAAAAAGGAACGTTTCCATATTTTGTATGGGGCTATTGAGTTGTGACGTCATTGCTCACAATCATCAATTGGTCTAATATTAATTGGTGTCAGTCAAAAATAAGTATTGCAAATAAACAAAGGTGAGTATTGAATCAACATAGAAGTTAAAAATTGGGTTAGGTATTTTATTAAGGACAATGGAAAGTACCCAAATATAGACAAAATGGTTGTTTAGTAGGTATGTGTGGTAACGTGCTCCCAAAATTGCCTTGTAACTGTTATAAAGATAAAGTTCACAGATAAAACAATACAAGAATCTGTTATCTACTAAGACACTTAAAGTAAACACTAACACTTTTTTACAAAAAATATTATGTAGACATTGGTGTCTACATAAAAAGTCTTTGAGCAATGCGTCCTACCCGTGCTAACATATGCAGCTGAGACATCACTGACTGCGGGATTGGTTCACAAGTTCAAAGTCACTCAACGCGCAATGGAGCGAGCTATGCTTGGAGTCTCTCTTAGGGATAAGATCAGAAATGATTTAATCCGCAAGAGAACTAAAGTTACCGACATAGCCCGCCGGATCAGCAAGTTGAAGTGGCAGTGGGCTGGTCACGTATGTCGTAGAACCGATAGCCTTTGGGGCAGACGAGTTCTGAGTGGAGACCGCGTCTTGGCAAGCGTAGCGTAGGACGCCTCCGGCCCGATGGACCGACGACTTGCGGAATGTCGCTGGGAGCTGGATGAGAAAAGCGGAGGACCGGGATATCTGGCGCAAAATGGGGGAGACCTATGTCCAGCAGTGGACTGCGATAGGTTGGAGAGAGAGAGAGAGAGACATTGGTGTCTATATTACTATCCCGAAAGCCATGAACTTTTAATAGATATTTTATTCATAACTACACTATAAGTTTTCAAGTTTAATGTGAGATATTCGTAGTAGTGTAATATAAGTAGGAGCTATTACTTGAAGTTAACAGACGGGTAGTTACCGTTCTTTATGCTCACAGTGAGGGAACTTTTATTAGATAGCCAATGAAAACTGCATAGTGTTATTAAAATTAGACTTGCTGAGAAATATTGTGAGGGGTATGCACTTTAGAGACAATAGTATGATTCACAAAAGATGACCACTTCGATGAAGTAATATTTTTGGTCCCTTTAGAGCAGGGCTTGGAAACCAATATAATTTTAACTGGTTTGATGAATTTTCCCACGTAATTTTGACGACCCATTTGGTGTAATGGTTGAGCCATCGGCTGTTACACCGGCTTCGATCCCCGGGCAGTACAAACATTTGTGTGCATGAACAAATCTGTTTGTAGTGATCTGGGTGTTTTCTTTGCATAATATGTACGTATTTACATATACAAGTATGTAGTATGTTTATCAGTTGTTTAGTACCCTAACTACAAACTCTCAAAGAGCTGCTCTTCGGCTAATATGGGAAAAGATGGCGCTGCGTGAATGTCAATGGATATTATTCATTTAGTAGTATGTTATTCATCATCAGCTCATTATACGTCCCTACCGAGGGGCACGAGCCTACCTGTATAGGGTGATTAGGCCTTAGTCGTCCACAGGGCCCAGTGCGGTTAGACGATTTCACACACAACCTTCGAATCTCTTCGCAGGTGTGCATGAAGGTTTCCTCACGATGTTTTCCTTCACCGTAAGAGCGTTGGATAACGTACATATATTTTCGAAAACACATTGGTACGTGTCGGGGTTTGAACCTCAGCCCTCCCAGCAGGAAGGCGTCAGTCCACACCACTGAGGATAATGTTGGTTCTTTCAAAAAGCAAATTTTCAAACATGTCCGCATTCGATAAATAACCCTGTCCCACACAGATACATGAGTATTTTCAAATGAAGAGGCTTTTTCGCACGCATTCCCTATTCCATTACCCGTTCTTAATTGGTTAACACGGATATTACACCCACGGTGGCAGTAATGTACACCGCTTCGGTGATCGCGTCGACGCACCGAGGTATACTTTATACGGGGTACGCATTTTACTGGTTTCTTCATAAATGGTAATTTCAAATATATCTGGATTCACGGCTGTGCCTTTTTCATCTTTGTATTGTACATATTTGTTATAAGCGTGCTGCAAAATGAGATTGTAATTAAATAAAATACGAGACCCTTTATTATTCTCTTTGTAAAGAATCCAGTTGATGTTTCGGAGAGTTTTAAAATGTAATATCATATAGTTTACTAGGTGGTAGACTCGATACTGAGTTATCTAGGTAGGTACCACCGCAGTGCCATATATCGTCCCGTAAAATATGAGTGCTATGCACTTTTTTGTTTCGGGATGAGGGCACTGTAGCTAGTGAAATTACCGGGTATAAGGGACCTAACATCTGTGACTGTGCGGCATTGATGGATGATAATAACTGTCTATTAGTTATTGGTCTCTTTTAATGCCGTTATGTCACTTACCATCAGGTCATGACCGTCCTGTTTACTTCATAACATAAAAAACAACTCGAAATTCGCGGAATGAAACTATTGTTACGAATTGGCGTAATTAAAATGACATTAAATATGGCGGCTAATATGCGACGTCAGTCCACCATAGAGTATGACATGCGAATTGTCAAATAGCAAAGAGTCTAGTATGTTCTAGATAATTCGCGAACTATGTAGAATGACGTCGACGCTTCGAGCTTAGAGGGCGGGACAGGTATATAAGGCGGGCCGATGGGTGCGCCGGGAGTCTTGTGTTCTACTCAAGAACGAACGAAGAGCGAAGTACCTGCGACTACATGGAAGAAGCAAGTGACACAGCGATATCTAAGGGATCCTCGAGTGTGATATAAGAGTGTGAAGAGTTAACGAGTGATTACAACGTGTGTGTGCGGACATTATACGGACTGATCAAGTGTTGTGTTACAGTGTGCAGTGTTAGTTACAGATTATAGTGCGTGCGTTAATTGACTAATTAGTGAGAGTGTAAGTGTAATTAGTGTTGTGTGTTGTTAACAGTGGTTATTTAATAAAGTGTGTTGTTATTTTATAGTTAACGTTTTTTCTTAGTAAACCCCAGCATTTGATTCATATCATAGTCACTTCCAATGTGTCTTTAAGTACGTAAGTGCCATGGACGTATAAAAAAATCATTTTATACACCATAGGCTCTGCTCGAAGATCCTACTTATTCCGAACCGGTGGTAGAGTCACAAACAAATATATGATAATAATAACAATTGACGATTCAAAAGTATCTGTAACAGATTTATTTGAATAAAGATTTAAGAAGAAGAAGTACCTAAGAATAATAATGCAATTAAAATATATATCATTCGTTGAACTGTAATTAATAATTTCAACATAAGCTTTTTAAGCTCTTACAACCAAATATAAACTGAAATTTAATCTCCTAATTTATTCATGTAAATACTTACACTTCAAACAGGTCATCAGAGCCTATCAAACTTTACCTATTTAAATGTTTTGTTCAACATTTAACTACCAGTCATAAACTTTCCTTTTGTATTAGTTAACAAAGGTCACCAACATCCACCAAGTTCAATGACTCCACACCATAAGTTCCATTTGCTTAGCCTTCATTGAATAGCCCTAATTGCAGGGTGACCGTTGGCATGTTTTTACAAATGTGCCCTTATTCAGTGTAGCTGAGTTTACACAAAATATTATGATTTAGTTCTTGACAGGAAATTAAGTGCCATGTCATCGTTATTAAATGTGTTTTTCCAGAAATATTAATAAATATGTTATGGTGAAAACCATCACGCTTGTAAGGGTGACATAACTGAATCACCTTGTCTATCTGACTCTATAGAGCATCGTTGGCTCAGTGGTGTGGACTGTCGCCTTCCTACCGGGAGGGCTGAGGTTCAAATCCCGACACGTACCAACGTATTTTCGAATTTTCGAAAAATATATGTACGTTATCCGACGCTCTTACAGTGAAGGGAAACATCGTGAGGAAACCTTCATGCACGCCTGCGAAGAGATTCGAAGGTTGTGTGTGAAGTCGTCCAATCCGCACTAGGCCCGCGTGGACGACTAAGGCCAAATCACCCTATACGGGTAGGCTCGTGCCCGCGGTGGGACGTTTAATGAGCTGATGTTGATCTGTCTCTATTCGGAGGGAACATTAAGCCGTTTCCTTTGGCTATATTCTTATGGTGCGTACTCACTGCGTGTGCTATCCGTTTTAAGTCGGCAGCTGTAAGGTGCGGGCGGTGCCAAGCCGTTAAGATAGGTTGTAGCGTCCATGTAACGGAAAATATGGCGTAGGCTACCTACCAATTTTAGTGTCATTGTGTGATCGAGACGGTCAGCACACCTGAAGTTAAGTGATACGCCTGACCATGACAGATGCAGTGTTATGGGAAATTATCGTCCTTATTATCCGTCAAAACTGCCCTGCGCCCGTCTCCCTAGACGCCAGATGTGTGGTCTCTTATAATCAGTAATTTTATGAGCCACAGTGCCCTCATCTCATGCCTAGAGACTTTGTTAGCCGCACAAAGTAAAGTGAAATTTGAAATTAAAAGAAGTTGCTAACAAGCGTGGCGGTCTAAAGACTTAGTGCACACTTTCCGGGTGAAAGAGGTCTTGCTGTTTCTTTATTTAATTAACTCCACCGCCAGAGACTCTGAAAAGCCTATGAAAAATCCATTCTCCAGATTTTTACGGTTACAGGTGTTAAAATAATGAAGTACCTATGTCCACTAATAAACCAGAGCGTCAGTGGCTCAATGGTATGAACTTTTGCCCACCTACCGGAAGGGCTGAGATTTACATCCCGACCCGTACCAATGTGTTTCCGAATTTTCGAAAAGTATATGTACGTCATCCGACGCTCTTACGGTGAAGGAAAACATCGTGAGGAAACCTGCGCACGCCTGCGAATAGATTCAAAGTTTGTGCGTGATATCGTCCAACCCGCACTGGGCACGCGTGGACGACTAAGCCCTATACGGGTAGGCTCGTGCCCCTCGGTGGGGACGTTTAATGAGCTGATGATGATGATATGCATTTTATATAATAATAGCTGGCGTTGTAGGTAGATTAACTTGCGCATTTGGTGTCCAGAATTGCTTTAAATATCGAAAATTATAAATTAGTAGATTTTATTTGACATCGTATTGAAGCGTTTACTTTATCAGTGTCATATTCAGTTAATTCAGGGAACAGAAGGGTTAAGAGAAACCTCCCGTCAACAAATCAGGCGTCAAGTGACTTACAACGACCAACAAACTGCCAAAACCCGGCTTATCTCTCATTACATCTTTACCTGGTTCACAGTTGATCCGGCTGGGGCTATGGGCACAACAACGCATTATTATTAATCGCGTCCAATACATACAAACGAGACCCGGATAATTTAATAACCGGGATCCGAGCAGTGTTGCCCTCGATAGTTCACTGTCGATAGTCTATAAAGCTATAGTATCGATATCGATAGTCGATTGAACTAACGATTGTATCGTAATTATCGATAGCTTTGTAAGTTTATAACAAATGACACACAAAAATGCTTTAGATAGTATCGAAACTATTGGAACTATAAAATAAATAATAAAATTAATATCTTTCATATTGTAATTATAAATATTACCTATAAGTATTTAGATAATGGTCAAAGAATCAGTCTGGCAATCCAAAGGGATAACGCTGCCAGTATTTTCGGAACTTTGCCGAAAGGGACTTCTTTTAATTATATTTTTTAGTTTTAATTTTTTTTATTTTTAAGTGTTTAGGGTGTAATATATTTTAGTTACCGAATAATGTAATGTTGTAAATAAATGTCATTATATACAAAAAAAATTAACATGTCCTATATTAAGGTAAAACAAAAGCTCTCTTCACTACCTGATACGAGTAACACCATGTTTCAAAGCAAATAATAAGTCACATTTCGTAATAAACTAAGTATCGATAATACCGATACTATTGCTGCAGACCTTTTCTTATGCTATCGATATCATCATCATCTCATTAAACGTCCCCACCGAGGGGCACGAGCCTACCCGTATAGGGTGATTAGGCCTTAGTCGTCCACGCGGGCCCAGTGCGGATTGGACGACTTCACACACAACCTTCGAATCTCTTCGCAGGCGTGCATGAAGGTTTCCTCACGATGTTTTCCTTCACCGTAAGAGCGTCGGATAACGTACATATATTTTCGAAAATTCGAAAATACATTGGTACGTGTCGGGATTTGAACCTCAGCCCTCCCGGTAGGAAGGCGACAGTCCACATCACTGAGCCACCGACGCTCATCGATATAATTGCTGCTAACTATTGCCTAAACTTGGTATTGACTATATCGATAGTATAGATAACTTAATGGTCTCTTTTGACGGTGTAATGGTTGAAACGTCGGCTAAGACACCAAGGGTTCCAGGTACTATCCCCGGCTTGTGCAAACATATGTGTGCATGAAAATGTCTGTTTGTATTTGTCTGGGTGTTTCTATATATAATATGTATGTATTTACACAACACATTGCATATAATTATGTTTATCAGTTGTTAAGTACCCGTTGTACAAGCTGTACTCTTAACTTGTGTCTAAATGGCCCTGCGAATATTTATTTATATGACTATCGACACCCAAATTGTCGACAGTTCAACACCACTAGATCCGGGATAATCTCCCAACCGACGGTTAATTGCCACGGTCACTCCGGATCACTGGAAAACTAAACGTTTTACTGTTGCCGCCAAAATGACGTCGTTTTCTAATCTCACAAACGAGGAGTCAAGCTTTAAGAGCAATATTCACTAATTTCTTTATGGTACAACGTAAAGATAAAGATGGAAAAGGCCGCTTAAGATTCTCGTGGATTACGTTTTGGTTTACCGTGGGCGAAATTATGTTTGTGAGCGGTGGGTTCAACCTTATTATCTAAGAAAAACCTTAAAGGCTAAATGTATCAAAATGGATACAATATATTTTAAATCTAGAACACTCATATCTAGAGCGTCGGCGGCTCAATGGTGTTGATTGTTGCCCTCCTATCGGGAGGTTCAAATCCAGCCACGTACCAATGTGTTTTCGAGTTTTCGAAAAATATATGTACGTTAACCGACGCTCTTACGGTGAAGGAAAACATCGTGAGAAAACCTGCACACGTCTGCGTAGAGATTCAAAGGTTGTGCGTGAAGTCGTCCAACCCGCACTGGGCCCGCGTGGACGACTAAGGCTTAATCACCGTATACGGGTAGGCTCGTGCCCCTCGACGGGGACGTTTAATGAGCTGATAATGATGATGACTCATATTTTTATTATTTTTGTGGTTCACTACCATCATCTACCTATACCGGCCTTCTGTAGGCCTTCCCGCACAGTATACCTATGGGGAGATTGGGCCGTAGCCCACCATGCGGGCCCATGCGGATTCGTGGGTGATAACTACTACCAACCTAAGATTGTATCTGAGACGGCTTAACGTGCCCTCCGAAGAAAGGAAACATCTTTTTTTCGGACATTCAAATGATTCTGCCTGATTGTTTCGGTCATTTTTCGTTGTCTTGAAAATATAACCCAAATTTGAAGTTTAATGAGATGAAGTATAATTAAAAAACAGGAAAGTTATTTACTGTCATTCGATAACAATACTTACAAAGTAGTAAGTAATACTAAAATAAAGCCAAAAAGGAAACCTAGCATGAAATCCTTTGTTAAAAAACCTAAACAAGTTCATACTTAAGCTAAGTAAAAACGTTGAAGTTAAAGAAAACAACCGAGAAAGAGCGCGACGTAACGAGATGGAAACCATTACAAAGAACGAAAAAATCATTTCAAACTAGGTCAAGTTGCAGTGCCCCAACGTATATTAAACCTGCACCGAGTGCACTCCGCATCGATGCGTCTCACGTGCAGTTCGCCAGTCAACTGCCATTGTGATTGAGCGAAAAAAGGCGATTTTTACAAAAAAAAAATGGAGGTAAAACAGTTGAATTTGAGCCAACTATTCCTGAACGGGCGTGCTGCGATTGGTGATTCTAAATCTGAATTTGAATTCGGAACACAGTCACGATATACGTTTCCAATCGTCGGCAGTTCTCATGTCAACAGAAAACTGCATTTGATTCTATTATTTTTACTTATAATTTCAAATTTCATTAACGTAAGCTTGCTAAGTATTACTACAATTATATTTATCTTAGACAAAAAACATCTGAATGCAGAATCAAAAAGAAACGTCAACCAAAAAATGACCGAGCCCTGTGACACATACGTATAGTTACTTTTATATTTACTACATATTAATATATATATAATTAGTTATTTAAATGTTGACCTCAGCGCGTCCCTCAAAGGATATAAAATTAAAAGCACGAGCACACTACTTTGTCATTATGTAGCGAGCGACGTGATTATCAATAAAAAATTGTGCCTAACCACAGATTTCCCAATACAGGAGATGGGGCAAGCCGCGTTTAAAGTGCGACAACTGTAAGCTCAACGAGCATACACTGGCTGCCAGTTTACGCTCTGTGAGACGAGTCAAGACGCACGAATATTAGAAGAAATTACCCGTTTTTTTCCAAAATGCCATCCTGTGCAATTGTAACATACCATCATCGCAATGAATCAGTAAATTTACCAAGAAATATAATAACTTTTCACAGGTAAGAACCGAAAAGAAATTGCGACACTGGGACTGCCTATAAACTTGGCGGCTTGTCCAGTCTAATGTATATTCTGTTGTCTGTGTGCCTCACCGACGCGATGGGCAGACTTTTACTTCGGACACTTTTTGAGTTGGTTTATTGTTTATTTAAGATTTATTCCAAAGTACTTCCTCCACGGTTTAACTGCTTCCGTGGTCTAAGGGCACAACGTTCGGTTTTGATCGTCCGAGGGTTATGGGTTCAAAACCCTCAGGGTAAAAGTCACTTTGTGCGATTATTTCAGTTACATAGGGATATTGCAGGTTGACTTGCCTGATCATCATCATCAGCTCATTAAACGTCCCCACCGAGGGGCACGAGCCTACCCGTATAGGGTGATTAGGCCTTAGTCGTCCACGCGGGCCCAGTGCGGATTGGACGACTTCACACACCTTCGAATCTCTTCGCAGGCGTGCATGAAGGTTTCTCACGATGTTTTCCTTCACCGTAAGAGCGTCGGATAACGTACATATATTTTTCGAAAATTCGAAAATACATTGGTACGTGTCGGGATTTGAACCTCAGCCCTCCCGGTAGGAAGGCGACAGTCCACACCACTGAGCCACCGACGCTCAACTCACCTGATAGTCCGTCATAAAAGATGCTTCCGAGCTTTGGAGGGCACGATTAGCCGTCAGTCCCGGCTATAGTCCACAAATCCGCACATTGCCCGCTTGGGTTACGACCTAACGTCCTAACTAATCTTGGAAAATTCGTATCATGGTATTTCCATATACCATACGCCTATAAACCTTCCAATATGAATGTATATTTGCCACCAGTCCCCCAATAGTCGGGTGCGTTTGCATAACGCGTTTTCCACACTAAAAGGTTTCTACGATAATCACCCGTCAAACCTGCAGCTGAGGTATATTTGCCCACTTCCACTTCACTGATTCGAAGCTTACTGTGGATAATTTCGGCTTTTATGTTATAACTAGCTTTTACCCGCGACTTTGCTCGCATTGAAGTCACCAAATAAGTAACTTACGCGTAGGTCAAACAATTTGTCCTCTTTTCTTAAATATAAACAACTCTTTTGATACTTCTGATATCGCCAGGAATATATATACCAAGTTTCATGTCCTCCTACCGGCAGGGCTGAAGTTCAAATCCCACCACGTACCAATCAGTATTCAAATTTTCGAATATAAATGTACGTTAGCCATCGCTTTTGCGGAGAAGGAAAACCTTCTGAGTAAACCTGCGCACGCCAGCGAAGAGATTAAAAGGTTGTGCGTAAAGTCGTCCAACCCGCTCTGGGCCCACGTGGACGACTAAGGCCTAATCACCCTATACGGGTAGGCTCGTGCCCCTCTGTGGGGACGTTTAACGAGCTGATGATAATTAACACAGCGCCATCTAGACCCAAACTAAACATTTAGCCTATAATATCGAAACATTTTATTCAATGAATAGTCGCAAAATCAGTGAACTATTCGGCTAGTAAACAAAATAAGTTTCATTTAACCAAACCTTTCTCAGATTCCGCTTACAACCATCGAGACATTTTTAGACCATATGTTATTTTTGAAATTATAACAACAGATACAATAGATTTGACAAAAGAAAACAGTGATATAAAAATATATTTACCTTACCTAGGTATTGCATTCACATATGACATAAACAATTTAAACTTATACGCTTGAAACTAGTTTCGCAAATTGCTCGCAAACATTTTAGTGGTCAACTAATTAAAATAATGTTACCCCCATTAGCAAGTCGACGCCATTACGGGTCCAGTTAAACAGAACACTCCCGAATTTGTTTCCATTAAACAATTTGCCCGCGTCCGAATCTAAATGACCATAACAAATGTTTAACTCGATTTCAAGTTCTTTTTCGATATTGCGGACTCATATTACAATAAGTTATGCCTACGGTAACATTTATCTATTTAAATGTTAGTATACAGGCTACGCGATTAAAATTAATAAATTCTCGCCACTTTTTCACGTTAAGTGTATTCAGGACGGTCTGGACGCTCACCTGATGGTAAGTGATACACCTGACCATGACAAAGCGGCATTGAAGGATACCAATAACTGATAGACGGTTATTTTACTCGATAAATTTTCTGTTGTGTCTGGAATCCTGGCATTCAAAGGGTCAACACCCACCAATCACAAAAAAATGGGTCTTGTGGCTACGTCCCAATCTCCTTTAGCCATGCATTGCGAAGGCCTGCCCTGATTGTGACGTTAAGCTGGATGATCCAGTAAATACAAAGTTATTTGTTTTCTATGTATTATATGTATTTATTTTTAAAAAAAGTATATAAGTATGTTTATCCCTTGTTTAGTACCCATACTGCTTCACGCTTAACTACCTCCCGAACCAGTGGTAGCTTCATTTGACATTCATAAGTGTTCTGTAAGGACCTAAACTGAATAAACACTTTTCATTTAATTTAATTTAAATTCATTTCATTTGGGGCTTGATGGCGCTGTGTGAATGTCATTGGATATTTACATATAAAAGTAAAAATATAAACCAGTTTTCAATCAATCCGAATATTGAAAACTAGGTTTCCTAATTAGTTATAGCATGCAAACATTAAAAGTCACCTTTGTGAAATTCGTTTCTGTCAGTTTGAAATGTCCACGCAACAAGTTACAAACTCAATTCCAAGTTGTCTTTCGTCCCTCCGGAGACACGAGTCGCGAAGTTTGCGACCCTTTGATGGTCGACTGGCAAACAGTGAAACATCACGATGGTTTTAATATAATTTGAAGTGGACGTAAATGGCGAAGTTTAAGTTCTCAAATGTATCAAAACACAGCAAGAGTTGGAAAGTGCTCAAATCAAACATGAATATTTTAAGGTGTTCTTTCTGAGTTTTTTAAGACTGCGGGAACACGTCCAGTTTCATTTAAAATTATAGGATAGGGACATAAGATTTGAACTTTATTTTAAGTAGCTAATTCTTGCAAAGATTAGGGTCCGAGCGGTCATCATCATCATCATCAGCTCATTAAACGTACCCACCGAGGGGCACGAGCCTACCGGGCTACGCGGTCTACGCGGGCCCAGTGCGGATTGGACGACTTCACACACAACCTTCGAATCTCTTCGCAGGCGTGCATGAAGGTTTCCTCACGATTCCGACGGTTTCCGAGCGTTATTGAAATGGAATTTCAACATACTCGTACTAATGTCATTTAAAATACAGATTTTCCGAAACAGCAACATATTTTATTATCAGACCGTAACTACCATTGTAAAGTTATAACCATAATTATAAAATGTTTTGTATAATTGCCTACAATGAAATCAAACCAAGCTTTTTTTAGGATCTAAAGAAATTTTTAAACGATGTTGTCTGCAGAAAGTTTGCATAATATTTGCTTTATATATATGACTTTTTGTTAAACTGTTTTTCATAAATACTATTTGACATTATGAACTGTAGAAAAAAATAAGAATCTTATTCCCTCAGGTCATAATCGTCTAATAATAACAATAACAATACCTAAAGGAACAGCAGACAATCCTAAAAACGGACATTCGCAAGAACCTTATCCCTTACAAAGGTCAGTCGTTGGCAATTTTGACCACACATAAATACTTATACATAACAGTGGGACCAAGGGTAAGCTTACCCATTGAGCACGTTAAATATGGGGATCGGCTTATCGCGCCGCTATGGCAGTAAACCTGGTTCTACGGAACAATAAGAATAACTCAGTGGACCTCGACAGAGGGACAGCCCATGATTCTAAACCAGGGTCACGTGACGACAGTTTTGTGAAAAGCCAGTTTATAAGTTTTAATATAAGTTTGCGAAATCCTGCTTTCTAAAAACAACATACTTTTTGAAAGCAGGATTTTAAACGTGTCTTTCTTTGCAAAATTACTTTTTTCAAAACGAAGAAAGATCTTTTTTCTAAAATTTCTTATTCTAGTTTGATAAAAGTGTTTCTGTAAAGAAAGAGATAATTAAAATACTGTATAAAGCAACATCCGTTTTTCCACAATTTCTAATTTGCACCCGCCGATGTCAAATCAGGAAAATTAAGTATAAATAAGTCGTCATGACTTATTTGTACTCAATTTTCCATGGATATTGCGTTCTGTTATTTATGTGTGCATAAGTGTTCAAGTGGGCTGGACACGTATGTCGCAGAATCGATGGCCGTTGGAGCAGACGAGTTCTGGAGTGGAGACCGCGTCTCGGCAAGCGTAGCGTACGATGCCCTACGGTCCGATGGGACCGACTTGCGAAAGGTCACTGGTGGAGGCTGGATGAGAAAAGCGGAGGGCCGGGATATCTGGCGCAAAATGAGGGAGACCTATGTCCAGCAGTGGACTGCGATAGGTTGAATAGATATAAGATTTAAAATTATTCAATAAAAATTTTATAACACTCCCCATATTACCTTATTGCTAAATGTATTATTACAAGCAATAAATTGACATTAATCATTTTCGTTCTAATTAATTAAACAATCTATATATACTCTTAGCAAGTTCAGGATAAGCGGCATCATTTTAAATCCATCATAGTTTTTATACCTTATATGACTTAATAAAATTGTTTAAAACCTATCAAGAGAGTGGCAATCGACTAACCGAAAGGCGTCAGCAAAATGGCGGTCCCATAAACTGTGTCATAACTCATAAATATCTCGCGCGTGAATGTATAATTGTGAGTTCATGAAACCTGTAAAAATATAAGCCTCCGTTTCATAGCTATATAAAAAGCTTCACACGAAAACTATAAATGTATCAAGGTTCCGTACCTGATTAAAAAAACCTATCCTCCTCATGAATGGCCCACTGCCACAGGCCTTCCACACAGCATAGCTATGCGGAGATAAGGCCGTATTGTACCCACCAGCGGCCGGTTTATGGGTATTATCGTCTACTATCCTAAGATGGCAGCCGGGACCGACGGCTTAAAGTACCCTTCAAAGCAATCAAATCAATGGAATCATCTTTCTTTTCCTAAATATCCTATTCTAAGATTGTTTTTACGTATGTATTTATAATAATTATTATGAACTTTGTTTTCAAGTAAATATCCATAGTTTAAAAAAAAATTAGGGTAAGAAAGCATTTCACAATGTCAGGCTTTGAGCTATATCGCAGGCACGAAGCCAGAGGAACGTATAAGAAAAAAACGCATATTTTTATTTGACGAGTTTGATAATACAGCCTCATAGAAGAACGACATGTACCAATGACGCTGTTGCTGGTTGGCGGTAACTACCAGAGGCCCAAATTAAAAACGCCCTTTCTCTCTATATTTACAACTCCGCCTTACCTTTTGAAGATCTGCTACGAACTATTTATACGGTGTATCGAGTGCTCATAGTGGTAATATCATTTCACATCAGATAAACCTTCTGCTAAACAAGCCTTAGTTCCTATAAATTAAAAAAATATATTACTAAAAAAGCTAATCGTGGCCTTAGAGTATTATTATTATTTTTACATTTCTACTAGACGTTTCTGATGTTTGATAAAAGAATGTTTAGATACCTTAACTCAATATACATTTAAATTTTCTGTGTCATCTGATACTAGCTGAATGTTTCATCTTATTCACCCACTGATCCCAAATTCGGGGGGTTGACATTAGGTTCCCGGGTGAAGGGGTCGCTGTGGTAAACTCACCTCTTATTTTACTAGTCTTTACTTTTTATAACACGTTTTATGCATGCCAGTATTTGCGTGGGAATAGTCTAGATTTGCTTATGATGAATTTTTATATTTTATTTGGGCTCGTTAGTTTCACGGGAAAATAGACTAAATTTATTTTTAAAGTATCCTCATAAAACTGTGGGGACCTAGACCAAGACTTAATTCACCTTGTGATGCATCCTTATAAATACGTAATGAGATATCATCATCAGCTCCTTAAGCGTCCCCACTGAGGGGCACGAGCCTACCCGTATAGGTGTATAGGCCTTAGTCGTCCACGCGGGCCCTAATGCGGATTGGCTGACTCACGCACAACCTTTGAATCTCTTCGCAGGAATGCGCAGTTTTCCTCACGATGATTTCCTTCAACGTAAGAGCGTCGGATAACGTACATATGATTTCGAAAATAATTCGAAAACACATTTTTACGTGGCGGGGTTTGAACCTGCGCCCTCCCGATCGGAGGACTATAGGTAATAGGTACGCGATATAAGACTATAAAAAGCGCTCTATAGATAATGAGATATAAATATATTTAAAATCCCTCCATTCTCTAAGAACTGAATCAGATGAGTCATTATCATCATCAGCTCATTAAACGTCCCCACCGAGGGGCACGAGCCTACCCGTATATGGTGATTAGGCCTTAGTCGTCCACGCGGGCCCAGTGCGGATTGGACGACTTCACACACAACCTTCGAATCTCTTCGCAGGCGTGCATGAAGGTTTCAATCAGCTGAGTACTAGATATTAAATCAATATTGAGACATCAAGGTAGATATGCACTGCAGTGTTAGATATCGTAAGAGTATTAACCACTGCAGCTAGTAAAATGTTTGGGTATAAGTGCCCTAACATCTTTCGTCTCCGGCAGTGGGAGCATGTCAGTGTTGACGTAAACTTATAACTACCAAGAATTGGCATCGTTTTATCACTACATTTGCAATGGGCAGACATATTTGCCGTTTATAATATTACCTTTCATTCACTAATCCAATTTCTATTCATCCAAATTATAAAATACTCTATCCTTTTTTTTATAGGATAGGGGGCAAACGAGCAGACAGATCACCTGATGGAAAGTGAATATTGCCGCCCATGGACATTTGCAACACCAAAGGAGCAAAAGGTTTTAATTGCAGAAGCATTTTCAAATAACAAATCAGAATAATTACAATCTATTCACTCTAAAACGTTGTTTACATTAATTGAGCCTATGAAATTCACAAATGGACCAATTTAGGCGGAATTTCAGTAATACCAATCATTTTCTACAATACGGTGATCGGTAGCTATTCACAGTTTCAGTTCAATGTATCAATATGCATTTCCGTGTTAGAGTTTCATTAACTTTGGAATTTAAAATGGTCGCCTTTGCGTTCCACTCCTGGATATAGGCCTCCCCCATTTTGTGCCAAATATCTCAGTTCTTTACTTTCACCATCTAGCCTCCACTCACGACATTCGCAAGTCATCAGTTCATCGGGCCGAAGGGCGTCCTACGCTACGCTTACCAAGACACGGTCACCACTCCAGAACTCCTTAGCTCTAACGGCCATAGGACGACTTGACCGGCCCACTATCATTTCAACTTACTGATCCGGCAACATCACACATATATTAAAAAAGCTTGTGAGTGTGTGTATGTTTTTTAACGTCTCAGCTAAAGAACAATTAAGGTGATTTTAATATATTTTGGTATGGAGTTAGCTAACACATTTGCAAATGACAATGATAATAGGCTACGTTTCACTGCGGGGATATATCTTATACAACGGGTAACATAGTACAGATAGTATTATTGTGACTATCAGTAGTTCGTATTTTTAATGCCGCTCTGTAATAAGCGTGTCACTTACTAGGTGAGCGTCCTGACCGTCCTGTACACTTTGTAACATAAAAAATATTAATTACCGTAACATAAATATATTTTAGTATACCTGCATGTTGGGTTGGGGAATATTTGGAATTAATAAACCAAGTTATATTCCAAATATTCGCCCTTGCAATGTGTTAATAAAAACCTCGTGCTCTAAACTTTCCCCGCTTAAAACTAGGTTTCTGGTTGTTGTGAATTTTTAAAGCAAACGCGCCAACCCAATTGCTTTTATGCGGGATCTAGGTGTAATTTGCCATTTGACTAAGTTTTACTTTTAACTGTTATTTTGTATATTTAACTATTGTGGAGGGCAGTGTTTATTTTTGCATATTTTAGTTTTATAAAGGTAAAGGAGTAACATTATGAATTCTGTTTGAGAAATATGTCGACATAAGTTTTTGGTTATTAATATTTCTGTTATCCAACTATATAATTGAATTTCTCATATTTCATCTACTGTAGCACCTTTCAGGCTTATTTTCAGGTAGCTTCACAAATATACCTATTAAGTATTTAAGAACGTAATCATAGTATTAAATAAGTAGAAAATCAGCATTGTTACTAGCTAGGTGTAAACTCATTTTAACCCGTTGTCTGCCAGGAAACCACACACAATGGAAAATCTATTTTTGAAGCGAAAAATAAATAATACCATTAATGTAGTTGGCCCTCATATCACTAACCTCGTGTAACACCTGAAGACACGTGGAGTTGGCTATAAACCAGCGTTGTAAATAGGTCATCATCATCAGCTCATTAACGTCCCCACCGAGGGGCACGAGCCTACCCGTATAGGGTGATTAGGCCTTAGTCGTCCACGCGGGCCCAGTGCGGATTGGACAACTTCACACACAACCTTCGAATCTCTTCGCAGGCGTGCATGAAGGTTTCCTCACGATGTTTTCCTTCACCGTAAGAGCGTCGGATAACGTACATATATTTTTCGAAAATTCGAAAATACATTGGTACGTGTCGGGATTTGAACCTCAGCCCTCCCGGTAGGAAGGCGACAGTCCACACCACTGAGCCACCGACGCTCTCAAAAATAAAATTATTTAATTATTATGTAAATAGGTACTAGTGACTTATTTATCAACATTAGCTGAGCCACATCCAATTGCTTCAAATAAAGGTACAAAAATAAATTGTGTATTGTAAGTAGCTAATAAGGACCACATGTTGAAATTGTGACTTGTGAAGAAGCAATAAATTATTATTATTTTAATCATTATTAAAAATAAGTAATCTATTCATTAATATCTATTTTAATTACCTAGTGAAATTACCGGGTATAAGAGACTTAACATCTGTTGTCTCGGGTGACAGGTACAATACGGCATTGATGGAGACTAACTACTGTTTATTAGTTGTTGGTCTCTTCAATGCCGCTCTGTCATTGTCAGGTATCACTAACCATCTGGTGAGCGTTCTGACCGTCCCATTCATTCCATAACATAAAAAATCTATACGCTTTAAAGCATCTTTGGTGGTCAAAGTTTAACCTTTAAGGCTAAGAAATTTATAGTTCATTCTTAACAAACGTTGTGTTTGAACCATCATCTATTTGTGAATCGTTGTAAATACGTTTTATTTTATTTCTTCGTACTGCTCCAACAAAATTTTGCAATGTTTGTAATGATGTGTAGCAATGAATCTTATATATTACCTACTATTGCGAATAGGCTTTCTGGATTGGAAAATCTTTTGATAATCCATTCCACAAAAATACCAACAGAAATGATTATAACTGCTTCCCATAATCAAAGAGGCGATTACAGCCCAAATTTCCAATCGTGCCATATTTGAAAAAACCAATTACATACTCTTCAATTTCATTCTCAGACTCCCCTTCGAGTGTGATACTGCCAAAATCTGTATCAAACAAATTTAGGTCATGATCGTAGCGTTTAAGTATTATTAGGAAACTACACTCATCGTTCAATTAACCAGCGTTTCCTAGAGTGCCACTGTAGAACATAGCTTGGCTATAGGTAAATAGGGCATTATCCACCAAGCGGATTATTAAGTGTTAACTGCTCTGTGTGGGGACCGCGTCTCGGCAAGCGTAGCGTAGGACGCCCTCCGGCCCGATGGACCGACGACTAGCGAAAGGTCGCTGGTGGGGCTGGATGAGAAAAGCGGAGAACCGGGATATCTGGCAAAAAATGGGGAGACCTATGTCCAGCAGTGGACTACGATAAGTTGAATAGATGATAGAACGACTACTATCCTATTATTGTAGCCTAAAGAAAGTAAAACACATAATGGCCACAAGTTCACAAGAAAATAATTTAAAACACACAAAAATATACATTAAACACAGACTCCAGTGGCCAATCAGGTAGGAAACTCAGCATACGTTGCAGTAATAACCCACTGCAGCACTGGTATAAATATGCATCTAATAAAATAAATTGATGAAATCTAAATGCGCTTACTCAAAAAGGATAAGATTTCATTAGAAACTTATCGAAAATCTGGATACCTAACAGCCCGCGATGAAGATCGTGCCAGTCCAAATATAACGTTATAATAGTAATAAATATCCACAGACATTCACACAGCGCAATATAGCCCTAAGCTAAGCGTGAAGCCTGTATTATGGGTACTAAACATCGGATAAACATTCTTATATACATTTTTTTTGTAAATACATACATATGTAGATAACACCCAGCCCATTACAAACAGACATGTTCATGCACACAAATGTTCGTACTGCCCGAGAATCGGATCGAACCCGGAACCCTTAGTGGAGCAGCCGACGTCTCAACCGCTACACCAAATGGGTCATCAAAAACGTTAAAGGTCTAAAGTGCAATTTTCAGGTGCTTCAATTTACATTTCGAAGTTCATAATAATTTATTCAGTAACGCGACAAACGATATTTATTTGGGAGCTATTCCAAATACGAAAGGGTTCAATTTATTAGAACGTCTATAGACTATCTACGTTTAATTCATTTAACGACGTTTAATATTGTTCTCTAGATTAAGACAGGCCCTTTGTTAGTATAATTTACGGCTAGAAATTCTAGATTCGGGGTAATGTTACCTAGAGGGTTAGATCATTAGATGTTTTCGATGTTATATCCATGAAATTATTATTGTAAGAAATGAAAAACCAATATTTAAAATTTGTTCTTAAATGAAAGTAACGCATTAATTATTTTAATTAAACGCTTTCCTACAAGGGTATTTTAAGTTTATTCGTAACTACTTACAAAAGAAAAAATCGATGTCATCTTGGCCTCCTTCAATGCTGATTTGTCATGGTCAGGCGTATCACTTACCATCAGGTAAGCGTTCTCAACGTCGTGTAAACTTTGAAACTTAAAAAAAATAAAGGATCCGCATATAAATAAAAAACTGCAGCTAAATTATTTCTTTACCACAAAGATTTCCCTCGTAACCTATACAGCAGCAGGCCATACTTACCCAAGTAGATCCGGGACTACTTACAGATCCCGTGAGTATTTTGCATTTAAATTCAACTTTCCTTTGAGTCCCCCCTTTCCCCTCCAACCTCTCGTGCGGAAAGTTGCGGGTTCGTAACGCAATATAACTGCGGTTCAGTGTGAAAAATTGAGTCCATTTTTACACTTCAACATTTATGAGCCTTATTTAATGACGATCCATGGTGTGTTATAATAATAATATTAATAACAAACACAAAACACAAACACACAAAGATGTGTAACACTTACAAAGATTAAACATTCGAAAAAAGGCCTCTGTGCTGTTGGCTTCGGCCCAAATGCCTTCCAAAGGACCGGGCCTCTATTTGGCCCGTGAATCTTAAGGATTTCGAAAACATAATAATAATAATGTTTATTTATTCAACAACATAGAGTTATAAATACATATGCACTTACAATCTAAATTCACAAAATAGGATATTATATGTAAATACAACTAACTAACCTGATTATTCATCTGCGTCTGAACTAGGTTAATAACTAACCTGAATCTCAGACGACAGCGCTCATCCCTAGGAAACAGTTTGGTAAGAAGTATTTGAAGACTTACAATCGTGAATAAGTGCAAGAACATTTTTAAAGAATACAATACTAAACCATAAATAAAATGAAAGCAGTATAAAGGTAAATAACTGAAATTACATGAAATGAAATGAGCCTCCTGGTGTATAGAATGTAAATGAGTGTGTGAGTGTAGGAGGGTGAAAGTTATGTGGTTTTAATATTCCAGTACTTAATTTGAATTTATTTAATTTTAAAACAAAATATTTCACTGGTTATACATTTAACAGCCTCTCTGAGTCTTCGTATTGTAGGGATTTAAGAAAAGTAACAATGTTATATTTGCATTCTTTCCTACTTAAAGGATATATGTTTGTTTCTTTATTTATTTTATTGTATAAGTATGGCCCCAAAAAACAAAAGAATCTATTAGTAAAATTATGTTTAAAGCTGGATTATACATACTCTATCCCATCGTCTCTTGTCTTTATAATTAGGATTATAGAGAATTGTTGCATGCTGTTTCATCACGATGGCTGAGATAAATAAATTGCCTAACTGTTAATACATCACACGCCTGATACAATGTTTTCGTAGGGAAGTATATAGGCCGGAAAGTAGATACTTTTAAAATAGCTTTTTGGGCAACTTCCAGCTTCATCAGTGTAGATTTCGATGCACCACCCCAACTAGTTATACAATATGATAACACTGATTCCACCAGTGCAACATATACTCTTTTTAGAAGTACTGCATCTGCAATATACCTTAACTTTTTAAATAAAACTATCAATTTACGTAACCTTGTGACTAATAAATCTATATGTGGCTTAAAGTTTAAGCAACAATCAAGCATTATACCTAAATACTTAAGTGATTGAGTTCTTGATAAAACTGGGCAATCACAATATGTTTTATCCAAAAAATTACAGCTATGTGCAATTAAATTAAACTGATCACATATATTTGGAATATGACGAGTAGAAAAAGCAATGTAGTTGGATTTCTCTACGTTTAAAGTTAAAAAATGTTCATCCAGTAATTGACATAATGCATTGAGACCAGATTGAGCATAAATGTAAACATCTTCCCACGATCCAGCGGAAAATAATAGTGCTGTATCATTTGCATACGAAATTATTCTCCCCTGACAAAATTGAGTATTGCACAGGTCATTGACGTATACCAGGAATAATGTAGGGCCTAAGATACTTCCTTGTGGCACACCGTGGGTTATTGGAAGATTCTGACTGCATGATCCATCCAATTTTACACATTGGTAACGACCAGTCAAATAATTTTTAAAAAGTTTCAACTCCGTTCCATGAACTCCCAGTTTCTCTAACTTGTTAATAAGCATTAAAAATACTGTGTCAAAAGCTTCACAGAGGTCAAGAAAGACACCTAAAACCTTTTTGTTGGAGTCCATTTCCTTAACTATCTATTCGGTCAAATGATGTACAGCTTCATCAGCTGATTTGCCTCTTTGAAATCCAAATTGATTTTTCGAAAGAAGTTTATTTCGTTCGAGGTAGTCAGTAAGTCTATTATTAATTAGTTTTTCCAATACTTTCGACACTGATGGTAAGAGGGAAATAGGTCTATAGTTTTCTATACAATCTTTTTTCCCCGATTTGTGAATTGGAAAGATAATTGCCCTTTTCAGGACTTCTGGGAAAATGCCATCTCTGAAACATAACTGAAACATATGAGTAAGTAATGGGACAAATATGTCTTTATATAGTTTCAGAACTTTATAAGGAATTAAATCCCAGCCAACAGAACACGTTGCCTTCAGACCCATGATAGTACGCTCAACTTCCTCTGTATCTGTGTCTAAAAGTACAAATGAATTACTTACAGAAGGCATCTGTGATGATTACAATGAATAATTAGTATGTGATTTAAATTTAGAAGCAAGATTTCTTCCCATAGTGGCAAAATAAGTATTGATTTCATTTAGAGACTTATTTATTCTCAGCTCATTAACTTGATTATTTCCTTTAACACAATTTGTGACTTTTTAATGGTTTTTCATAGTTGTTTACTATTTGTTCCTGCCTTTGATATTTCATTCCTGTCATATTGTATTCTAACCTTTTTAATATTTTGTTGCAATAATTCCGGTACCTCATATATGTAACTCTTAGTATTTGGTTTTTGTCATTTTGTTTTAGCTTTTTATGCATATTATCACGATTACGCAAACAGCGTAAAAACCCCGGAGTTAGCCACGGTTTCAAGATCTTTTTGAGTCTGGGTACTTTTACCAGTACAGAATTTGCAATTATGGCCCTATTTATGCTTGAAATAAATATTCCATAGCCCAATTTACGTCACCTGCTTCATATATTCTGCCAAAGTTTATCGCCTCTATATCAACCTCAGTCTGTCGTAATTAATCTTTGTGTTATAAGTTTGGGCACAGATATTAGATGTTTTAGTTTGAATAGCTAACAGAACTGCCTGGTGATTTGTACTGTTTAGCACCAGAGTTGAAGCCATACTATCCGACCTAAGAATTACATGATCAAGGCAACTCTTGCCTTCTCTAGTAGGTAATGTATGTGCTGGTAACAGTTCATAAAATGAGGTAAGATTCAGGTACTCATTGGCACGTGTATCCTCAGACTCTGGTATAATATTTAAATTAATATCTCCTATTATGGCTAACGATTTAAATGAATTGAGAGTAATTAAGACGGGATTAAGTGATTCTATTCTATATTCTATGAGCGTCGGTGGCTCAGTGGTGTGGACTGTTGCCTTCCTACCGGGAGGGCTGAGGTTTAAATCCCGACACGTACCAATGTGTTTTCGAATTTTCGAAAATATATGTACGTTATCCGACGCTCTTACGGTGAAGGAAAACATCGTGAGGAAACCTTCATGCACGCCTGCGAAGAGATTCGAAGGTTGTGTGTGAAGTCGTCCAATCCGCCCTGGGCCCGCGTGGACGACTAAGGCCTAATTACCCTATACGGGTAGGCTCGTGCCCCTCGGTGGGGACGTTTAATGAGCTGATGATGATGAAGTGATTCTAAAAATTGCTTTATATTTGTGTACGAAGGTGACCTATATATGGCTAGTATAGCAATTTCTTTGCCAATTTTTATAAGTAGACAATTGCAATCTAACATTACAGGTTCTTCGATTAATGATCCAATATTGCTTCTAATATAAACGACGACTCCTTCATTTTGATTATTATTATTTAAGCTAGCAAGCAAAGAGTAGCCATTTATATCAGGGAGGTGCGTAGTACAGGGTAACCAGCACTCTGTCAGGATGAACACGTCACAATCGAATCTAAGCTTACCTAATAATGCAACAAATTCATCAATGTTTTTATTTATGCTTCGTATATTTTCTGTGATCACTGTTAGGGTACTAGGACCAAGGTTCATCAATTGTTTACAGTTTTCTACGTCACATTTCATAGCAGTAGCCACTGAGACGTTATCAAGATCTTGATATAGTGGCTCATTCATTTAGAACAGTGAAAGATGCAAAAGGCTCATAATGAAAGTGACGACAAGAATGCTTAAAGTTAAATACTACAATATCAGAGGAGAAAATCAATGCGTAAACTCGTTTCCAGGTTAGAATTATGCATAAATATAAGTATGATAAACCAGTGTAGAGTGAAAAAGTGTAGTTGACTTGATAAAAAGCGTTAAAAACGACTATGAGCTTACTAAAATAATAATACAATTGGTGTAAAAAGTACTTATAGTAAATATTGTCTAGTCAAATGTTTTCAGTGGTCTTGAGTTTATTGAAGTCATTTTCTTCCTGAATTCTAATTTGCGGATTACCTTCCTTTTTGCGTATATATATTCTTCCATACGACGTCCAGCAATACATATACCTGAAGGTTTTAGCAAAATCTCTTGCCAAGAAGAAAAGCCTCCGTGCTCTAGCAGTCAGACATTCTGATACATGGATGGGTCTTGGACTTGCATCTGTCATCAATCTGGTGTCAAATGTCCTTCTCGATTTTTTGAAGTTCTTAGCTTTCTTGAGCAGTTTTCCTTTGAGAAGAATTGAAGAAAACTCCACAACAATAGGTTTGGTTTCTTCTGGTTTAGCAAAACCCCGATATATGTCACGGACATCCGATGACTGCAGTTGAACATCCAAAATTTTACCGAGCTTCTGCAACGTATTAAGAGGCATCTCTCTATTTTCATTTGGCAAGCTAGGAATATTCCTGATTTCAATTATTGAGGCGCACATATTTGTTTCTACGTTTTCCAACCGATTTCCAATTGTTTGATATAAAACAAATTTTCTTTGCATTCCTCACGCAGCTTGCTCATTTCTTTGTTAAGATCTTCATATTTTTCAGCAATGGTATCGATGAAAGATTGAATATTATTGTTTTGTGTTCTTATTTCAGTGATTACCTCTTGAAATTTAAAAAAAATGTTATTTTGTTCTGTGACAAAACTAGAAAACATTCCCCGCATTTCATCAAAGAAGTCCTGGTAATCTGCCTCGCCATGTTTTCTTTTTAAACGAGTCATATTTATGTTTTGTTGACTATCTGCCAAATCCGAGTTCGACAGACTTGTTCCCACCTTTGCCAAATCCGTCTCGAGAAACAGTTTTTGAAGGGAGAGTGCGTTTAAGTGGCATTTTTATTCCCAGTCGAAATCTATAAATTTTTATTATATTTGAATCGTTTATTTGCACCACGCTTTAAAACGCTTTGCCAAAACGCTATCGCTTGTAGATTAAGGCAAGTACCGACTGTGATGCACGCATGTACCGGTACTGTGACGTATGCGTCACATACGCGGAGTAAAAGAGACGCACACACCCGTGTAGCTTCGGTATAGTAGCTTGTCTCACTCTCGTAGATACAACTTGCTTAATTCGTCGCCGTTGCTCACTAACAAGCCTAGCGTATTTGTAACAAACACACCGACTGCGAAGCAAGCGAGCGTGGTTCAAACCCGAACAAAATATAGGAAAAAGTCGAAGTCTCACCGCAGACTAACGGCTCCGCAGTGGCTTGGGACGCAGGCGTTTAAAGGTGTCCGAAAACTTTTCTAGGGCTCCACTTGATTTAATTTATTAACACTTAACAACGACACGTCCGCACAGTGGCAAGGCCGGGAGGGAAGAGGTGATTGAGATGTCGGCTATTACATCGAGGGTTTCGAGTTCGATACCTGGGTAGTACTCTAACATGACTGTGTGCGTATTGTTTTAAAAGTATGTATTGTGTGTACTAAACAACATCTTCAGTACCCATACCTCAAGCTCCTCGCTTAAATTGGGGACAGATGGCGCAGTGTGAATGTCAGCACATCATCATCAGCCCAATATATGTCCACACCGAGTGGCACGAGCCTATCCGTGAAGGGTGTATAGGCCTTAGTCGTCGTTTTTATTTGAAAGTAACCTTTAATCTCTTTACCAAAATTAGTATTCGAGGCGAAAACACGTTATTAGAGAAACTAACTTCCCATTCAAAGTTTGTTAATACAACTTTACCATTATCAAAACAAGAGCCCACTGCCAATTAGTGGTACAAACGATTAGTGTTATCTACGCGTTTAAAGATGACGAGAGGGTACGCAGGTTCTCATTTAGGGCACAGATAGTTGAAAATGATAGGTAACTATTGTTATCCAGCCTCAATTGCACGAGGAAGCTTGTAAATAAAAATGAAACAGAGTATGCTCCACTTAGAACTGGCAGAATATCTTTTGACATTCATAAGTGATCTGTAAACACCTAAACTGAATAAACAATTTTTTTGGCAAATAAACATACACGTATGTACAAAACCAATGAAAAAATTGTAGACGATAAAGTAACATGAAACATTTTTGTTAACGTAAGCTTATGAATTTAAGCTTAAAACAAAATAATATAATTGATTGAATATTGACATTCAGTAATGATTGAATACAGTACTGACATTCAATAATGATTGAATGAATTGACTCTCTTAGGGAACTTTTTCAAGAAATAAATATAATGACTATAGCATCACAATATATTTATGAAAATTTAATTTACGTCCGTAAATACTATCATACCTTTAAAAAAAATTGTGACTCACACAATTTTAATACTAGGAATAGAAACAAACTTGCTGTTCCAGACTTGAGACTACATAAAGTAGGTAAATCTTTATAGGAAGATGTATAAAGTTTTCAATAAGGTACCGCAAAATATTGTCGAGTTACCTTTACACATGTTTAAAGCTAGAATAAAAAACCACCTTTCTAAAAAAGGGTACTACACTATTGACGAATATTTATGTGATAAAAATCCGTGGTCTTAAACTGCTCAGCTATTTCAGTGTTTATGATATATATTGTTACATTAAGTAATTGTTTTTAAAGAAGGCTACACTGTTAAGTTTTCTTGGGTGCTTCTTTTTCAACAGGCCAAACCACTGAAGCGCTTTTTTTTCAAAGCATCAAAATTCATATTTTTAGTTTAGTATTTTTAATTTTTTTTATTATATTTTTTGACGTTCATAAGTGCTTTTTGTAAGCATCATTTGAATAAAAATTTTTTGAATTTGAATTGATATTCAATCTAAGTTATGTTAAATAAACTCTTTATTTGAATTTTAATAAAACTAGAATTGTAAATAAATTACAAACTGAAAACCTCGTAAGACTTTAATCTGAATCTGAATTTAATCTTACGTGATAATTGCATTTGGATCGTAGAACAGCTAAAATGCCGTTACGAATATCTGACATTCAGTATTTTTTTGATCGTCAAACTTTCAATGCTTTATTAAAAAGAACAATATACTTGATCGATTTGTATTTGGGGATTTGGATCTGATTTTGGTACCTCCAATTCGAATATAGGAGTTTCAATTAAAAATAAACATCTTTCAACTTTTACCATGATTTTCACGTGTTCAAAAAGAACAAAATTCTGATGTAGCACATCAACACCATACACACACATGTTATTGGTTTTGTGTCTTTTTTCCTTTTGGTAATTTATTTTATGTTTGCTTAATAAACATCTGTGAATTAAAATGTATGCTATAGCGATTTCATCTAAAACAAGTAACTGCGTTTTACAGGGAGACCCCAAACCCTGTACTGAATTTATTTAAAACCTAGTTACCAAATAATTTATTTAATTTATTATTAAATAGTAGCTATAAATAAATAATAATAATAAAAAGTGTCTTTTCGTGACTTTAAAACCGAACATTTTAATTTTTGCCATGACGCATTGAAAAGTTATGAGTAACATTTTAATTTGTTGCAGTAAACTAGAGATCGTAACAATATGACCAACGTGCCCACATAAAACAAAAGAGCTTTTATACAGTGTACCAACATCGTAAAATCCGCGCATCGTTAATTTATTTACACAAAACTTGTCTCCAATCTCATTCATGCACCGTTAGCAATCTAAACAAACCCTTAACAACGAGCGAGATAAAACACTGCCCAATCTCGGCATTAGTATAAAAAAGAAATACAGTTAACTTCACAAACAGTTATGAATTTTATAAGCCGGCGTATTGGAAAATCAGCGAAATACATCGCGCTGAAGCAATAAAGGCCAACTAATCTGTTGCCATAAATCTAGAAGGCGGCAGTCGTAAAAACAAATTAGCTAATACTGAGCTGTGCACCTTTCGCGCAAATATGTTTTTTTGTTTGCAAAAAGCCTTCCCATACAACGTGTTATATGACGAAGCAATAGATGTTTGCGCGGCATTTTCATATGTGGATTGTAATTTTATTGAATGTACTTTTTTAGAGCATCGGTGGCTCAGTGGTGTGGACTGTCGCCTTCCTACCGGGAGGGCTGAGGTTCAAATCCCGACACGTACCAATGTATTTTCGAATTTTCGAAAATATATGTACGTTATCCGACGCTCTTACGGTGAAGGAAAACATCGTGAGGAAACGTTCATGCACGTCTTCGCAGGTTGTGTGTGAAGTCGTCCAATCCGCACTGGGCCCGCGTGGACGACTAAGGCCTAATCACCCTATACGGGTAGGCTCGTGCCCCTCGGTGGGGACGTCTAATGAGCTGATGATGACTTTTCGAAATAGTGTTATTTAATGCTACTGTTACACAATTCAATAAGTTAATCGTTTATTTTTTGACGACCCATCTTATTTATTTACTAGCTTTTGCCCGCGGCTTCGCTCGCATTAAATTCGGGATAACACGGTACTTTCATTTATCACTATTCATAGGATTTCCCCTCCCTCCAACTTTAAGGTTTCGGGGTCAATTTCAGAATTTTTTATTAGCAAAAAATATGTTATAGTGAGCTAATCTTAAAAGATAGACATATGCTGTCGCGGACTTTTTTGTAGACCTTTAAAGGAAACAATACTCTCATACATGACTTTGTGTAACTTTAACCGTTTACGCAGCGTACGCAGCGGAAGCTCCAAGTATGAAAAAATACCCCCGATTTTGAAACATTTTTCATTACTGCTCCGCTTCTATTACTCGTAGCGTGATGATATATAGCCTATAGCCTTCCTCGATAAATAAGCTATCTAACACTGAAAGAATTATTCAAATCGAACCAGTAGTTCCTGAGATTAGCGCGTTCAAACAAACAAACAAACAAACTCTTCAGCTTTATATATTAGTATAGATATTTATAAAGATGCAATTGCGCGGTCCGGCCATCTATGGTAAGTGACTAGGTACTGCCGCATATTTAACACCAGATTAACCCTTTAACCGCCAGAAACGTCTTAAAGCGTCACAAACAATAGATTTTCCATTGTGTCTGGATTCCTGGCGTTCAAAAGGTTGAAATACAGTACG
>PQWD01001754.1:0-108581 GCA_019425675.1 Leucinodes orbonalis | reverse complement strand
TTGTGTGCAATAACATGTTATCTTTGAATATTAATTTTTCTGCAGTTTGATTATTCCGGATCTTTTTTATCATATACGAGGTTATTTTACCGTCGATTGCCGGATCTGCGATGAGTTCTATTCTTTTATTAATGTGGCCTGTAGTCGGTCGTCACAGTTCCGTTCCGAGCACTGTGCTAGTATCTATATGAACATACTGTCATGTATTTACAAAAAAAAGTTATGATGTTTTTATTAGTTGTTTAGTACCCATAATAGGCTTCGCTTAGCTTGGGGCTGTTGGCTGTGTTGATGCGATGTCAGTGATGATTTATTTATTTTTATCTGGGGGCACGCGTGCCCCCGCCAGTCGGCGCGAGCCAAACCACGGCCGTCCACCTTTAAGGATCCATTTCGCCGCATTTTCAGGCCCGATTTTGAGAACCTTTGGATGAATACCAGGCGCTAAATTTTCGTCATCTGTAAGATATAATAATTACTTTAATCCAATTTCAAGTATGTAGGTCATTAGTCCACGTTACGCGAGCAAAGTTCGCTTTTTCGACGACATCCCCCTCACACACTCTAACATCAAAATAGAACTATACTTCTTAATCAGAAGCTGAAATCCGGTACAGAGTTAGGGTTAATGGCTACATAAAGGGAAAATAGAAACTCGAAAATCGAAGATCTGGGTACCTTTGGTGACCCTGCTTAGATAAAAAATGCATCAAAATAGAACTGTACTTCCCATTAACTCACAGAGCTTGAATTGTTGGTACAGAGTCGGGTTTAATAGTTACAAAGGAAAACTATAATAACTTGGTAATCGAAGATCTGGAAGTTACCTGGTGACCTGCTTATGATAACAAACGAGCCCAGCCTCTAAGGAGATTGAATCATACCGCCTCAACAATATATATTTTAACATGGGGAGCCGCTTCATCCGATGTCAAAAATCTGGGGGGCGGTGTGCCCCGCCAAGTCGAGCGCGCTAGACCAATACAAACAGACATGTTGGTGCACCATAAATTTTTTGTTATTAGCCTGCCGGGCATCACGGAACTTATGCGAATCATTCACTTACATGGTGGTTTACGACTTCACGAACCATAGGGGTTCTTCTTTGCTTTCAGTTTCTCTACAAAAAGAAAGGTACAACCCATTACATCTCGTATACTCATGCTAGCAGTAGTCTTCGATGGAGCTCGACTTGTTACTCTCTATAAACGCTATGCAATCAGCAACATTCAACCAACCAACACTAACTATACATTAATTATATTCAGTAGGAACTTAGACTTGACGTCTTTGTCTTGTCTTCATTCTTTTTAGTATAATCAAGCAGCTCCATCGAGACTGGCTAGTTTTTACAGATGTTTTTGGTTGGGATTTTAGTTACAGATTAGAGTAATTCACCTTCACTTTAATTAAAGATGATTCCTACTTAAACCGTTGTACCTGCGATCTAACCTTAGGTCGGTAGCTCGTGACGCAACCGGCGCCGCGTGATAGGTGACGGTTAAACTTCCCTATTGCTGCTGTAAACTTTGTAAGGCTCTACGTCTCGACTATTCAGTTTGCTTAACTACTAGAACATTAAAGTTCACTTATATCTTCAAGGTATCTTCCTATCACACTAGTATTATGTCACAGGTCTCACTACAAATCCGATCATACATTGATTGAGAGGGGGCCCGTGATACGTGGTCGATGATCGTTGTGCTTCTTTGATCACGATAATCCCGGCTGCTGTTCCAATGGTCTTGTTGGAGTAGTTGCGAGACTTACCTTCGTCTTTAACAGACGCTCTTCGGTGTCAGGAGAGAGGCGGAGTGCCGCCATGCCGAAAGTTCAAGGTTGTGCGTGAAGATGTCCAACCCAAGTGCTCCCTTAAACGCTATACGGTAGACTCGTGCCCCTCGTGTGGACGTCATCTGATAGGCTTATGGAGGTGACTCGATTTATACTGCGACATAAATGAAAGGGCCTTTTTGTATGCATCTAGTTTAGCTAGTTGTAAATTTCTTTTAACGACGAAATAAAACCCTTCTTTCATTATAGGTCTGATATTTCGAGAACTTCATCATTTTTATACCCTTGACGCCGAGGTAATAGTGGTTACGTAAATTTGATGTATTATTGTCCAAAAATTCAAATATAACTCTTGGACTAAAGCAGAAAAACATTTTATTAATAAGATCAGTCTGGTTTAACGTCAAAAAACGTCTCATATGAACATAAACGGGATTTCCACGTAAATAGACGGGGGTAAACTACCCCAAGCCCACAGGCTCTTTGTCTATTACATGAACAAAAATCAATTCTCAGAATAAAGTGACATAAGTTCAAAAATTTTAAGTTAAAGTAAACAGGACAGTCAAGATGGCCAAGACGCTCCCTTGATGCGTAAGCGTACGCGTAACATAGACAGTTATTATTCTCCCACCATGCCGCCACATGTACCTGCACCAGGTCTCTTCTATCCGGTAATTTCCCTGACTAGATAGGTTTGATAACTTTGTCTATCAGTTTTGGCTCCTCAATCCGCTATGTCATGTCAGGCGTATCATGACCACCAGTAGCGTGCCTGTTCACTTCGTCGTTACCTAAACTATCCTCGCTCAATGCCGCACTGCGCCCGTCACGAAACAACAGATGTTACGTCTCTCTATCCGGTAATTCACTAGATACCGTGCCCTCATCCGAAATACAGTGTGAAGATTTTTATTCCAAGACCTGCCTAGAAGACCTTTCGGGTACACCCACTGAATGTACGGACTCAGTATCGGTCTACCACCCAAGTGAATCTGTTTTAAACAAACTTAAAACATTTATTTATTTTAAAACGTCTAAATTTTAAGTTAACTGCCTTTCCCAGTAGGAGGGTGTCGGTGTGGTCTGACAGTTTTTAAGCAAGCGATGCCCTCCGAATTATGAGACCGCTCGGTTTAAGAGAAAGTTTTAAGTTTTAGTCACTGACAATTTGTAACAGGAACACTGAGTCGGGTTTTGAAGGTATAACGTTTCAGACGCGCATTGGTCAGGTAAGACTGAGGACGCGTGATTTTAAATGATTCATTATGATTTTATTTTTATTATTTTATAATCATCATTTGTTTCTTTTATTACCCACATTAATATAAACAAACACGAAAGGTCAATAAATAATACATTTTAAAAAAATCTCACAAGTATTAAATTGTTCAATTTATTAAAGTCAAATTATATAAATTTTAGTCTGATTTAAAATTCAAATAATTAACATTACAAATAACATACCAATAGCAATAAAGTTCGGCTCGGAGTGCGCTGCCAAGGAGTTCTGGTTTCGATCCCCGGCTAGTACACACATTTGGCTCGCTGTGCATGTCTGTTGTGTTCGGTGTTGGGTTTTTTCTATGATATTATATATTGTTTTAAAAAAATATAAGTATGTATATCCCTTGTTCAGTACCCATTACTACAGGCCCGACCTTACTTGGGCTAGATGGCGCTTGTGCATGTCGTAGAATATTTATATTTATCATAACTTAAAGTAACAAGGTGGCCCTAGATAGCTGTCCCTAGTTTTGACATGTACCCATTAGGCTGCCAACATTCCCGCTGTATAGCAAACTTAAACGTTGACCAAGGAAGGCACCTCTCCCTGTCACCTGTATATTCGTTCATAATTCATCTTACACCTAGAACGCCCACTGCTGAACGAAGCCTCCCTAATGATTGTCCGCGCGGACGACCCTTAGCATGACATCTATCTGCTCTACCTCCCTAAACTCATCAGTCCACTGGTTGGGGTCGGCCCACGCTCGTTTCCGTTTACGCGGACGCCACCGACACTTTCCGCCCATCGGCCATCGGTCGTATATTCGTTTTTACGTTTCACTAAATCCTTTTTCATATTATTTATTTGATGCGAAAATTTATGCACACCGTTAGTGGAGAGTCTGGCAACTTTAATGAGGCTTTGGATTGATACCCGGTAGTAATGACATTTGTTACTTATCAATAATCCTAGATCCCTTAATAACGGTTGGCTCGTTGACTGTAGTAGTATGGTCACGTAGCCGAGCCGTTAGTAGCGGGACGTGCGCGTGCTGGTGACTCCTTGCACGTCGCCTACTGGAGGCTTGGGTTACTCACATGGGACTATTTCACGCTTTGGAGACGCCTATAATCAGTTTGAGCACAGGCATACCGGCAATATAGAATTTGGATAAAGTCCGAGAGCTTCTGCTTTACGTATTCCAATTTTGGATACTTTAGCTATCATCATTGTCAGCTCATTAAACGTCCCACCGAGGGGCGCGAGCCTACCGTGGCGGTTGATTAGGCCTTAGTCGTCCACGGGCCCAGTGTGGATTGGACACTTCACGCACAACCTTTAAGTCTCTTCGCAGGCGCGCAGGTTTTCTCACGATGTTTTCCTTCACCGTAAGAGCGTCGGGTAACGTACATATATATTTTTACATATATACTATTTTTTCAATAATAACTTACTGTTTTGTATAAAACTGCAACACGTTTCTCTCGCTTTGCGTTCCTGTGGAAGTCCTGATAAATTTAGCGTTAAGTAATATATTATGTGTTATTTCAGGGAGTCAGCTATCTTTACACCGAATTTCGTTAAAATCACCTCTGCCGTTTAGACGTGAAAAGATACACACACACAAACTTTTGCCCTAGTACGATTATGTACTATTGATAAATTATTTTTCTGTGTTCTATTAGATGATGGTGGTAGACTCGATACTGAGTCGTCTAGGTAGATACCACCGCAATGCCAGATATCATCCTGTGAAACAGGAGTGGTATGCACTTTTGTGTTTCGGGATGAGGGCGCTGTAGCTAGTGATATTACTGGGTATAAGAGACTTAACATCTGTTGTCTCGGGTGACGGGCGCAGTGCGGCATTGATGGAGGATAATAACTGTCTATCAGTTGTTGGTCTCCTTTAATGCCGCTCGGTCATGGTCTGGCGTATCACTTATCATCAGGTGAACGTCCAGACCGTCCTGTACACTAATAACATAAAAAAAATGATTATAGAGCGTCGGTGACTCAATGGTGTTGACTGTTGCGTTCCAATCGGGAGGCCGCTGGTCCAATTCCCGCCACGTACCAATGTGTTTTCGAATTTTTGAAAAAAGTTCGGTATCCGACGTTCTTTAGCGAAGGAAAAAGTCGTGCGGAAACCAGCGCATACCTGCGAAGAGATTCAAAGGTTGTGCGTGAAGTCGTCCAACCCGCACTGGGCCTACGTGGACGACTAAGACCTTAACACCATATATGGGTAGGCTGGTGCCATTCGCTGGGGACGTTTAATGAGCTGATTATGATGATAATTATGTCATGTTTATATGGTCTTATACACGGTCTCATTTTAGTTAAGACTCTGCCAATACAAACGCGTCCTAATGTTGCGAAACTACCTAAGTCTTGGAGCGAGTCCGCATCGTCAGCTAACGCGCATTGCTCACGCAAGCCATCTGGAATGTACCCGATATCTTTGAAATACCACTGTTACTTACTGTTAAATACTGATAATTTTATATTGAACAATATAGAGGAAATGCAATGCATCAGTTCAGTGGTGTGCACAGAGATTATAAGTTGGGTATGCAAAGTGAGTGACACTAATCGCAAATAAAATAAATAATTTACAATTTTGTCAAATTGAGTGCTGTTGATGACAGCAGATCGCCAATGGTTTCAAATCTGTAGAGGAAAATGGGCGGGTAAGTGAGATCACTTAATATGGCGATTTTCGGGTTGTATGCATACACAAGGTATGCACTGCTATTGCATATATGGAGTGCACGTCACATCTGTTGGAACAGATGAGTCCTTCAGTGAATCTAGACTGACCATCAGGTGAGATGGCGGTCGAATGTCTGCCTATAGAATAAAAAATATTTAAAAAAAACCGCATCTTCGACATACGACGCCTTTCGGTCCGATGGATGACGACTTGCTAAAGGACGGTGAAGGAGGCTGTATAAAGAAAGTAGTGGCCTGATACAGAATCTGAAGCAAAATAGGGAAGATGTATGTCCAACAGAGAACTGCAACAGGTTAAAAGAGACGAAGTTCCTGAAAGAAAACGAGAAGCAAATAACTGAGGATTTTGGAAAGAATATGAACTTGTACAGGTTAAATTCAAATGATCATATTTAAAATTAGTTTTTATAGTTTTTGAAGACTTTATTATTTTGATGTTTACATTAAAGTTATACCGCATGCCTTTCAGAATTCATTTATGAAAGGATTCTCTTAAACGTATTGCAGTTTACTGATGAATAGATTGTCTTCCTCATTTTAGGCCAGATATCCCGGTCTCCAGTTTTCTCATCCAGCCTCCACCAACGGCCTTTCGCAAGTCGTCAGTCCATCGGGCCGGATTATGAAATTATCATGAAAGGATTTTTGAACAGATTTTAATTAAACGTTTAAAACTAAACTTTAAATTAAAATCTGGTCATCAAACATTAGATTCTAACAAAGACCCGTTAGTAAGATAAACCACAATGTTCTCATTATAAATTTACGTAAGCTCTAGACGACCTATTTGGCATACTGCCGACCTTTGAAGAACAAACCAGGTTCGACACCCCGTCGTGACAGTAAGTAATTATATTCTAAAATATCTTGTGACTATGTCATGGACCATTTACAATAAACTCATTAAATCTAGACATCAAGATGAATATTGTACCATAAATATTCAAGTATCTACTAGGCGGTAGACTTGATACTGAGTCGTCTAGGTAGGCACCACCGCAGTGCCAGATATACCGTACCGTACCGTGAAACAGAAGTGTTTTGCTAGTAAAATTAAGAATTATAAGCGGGTATAAGAGACCAAAGATCTGTTATCTCGGGTGATGGGTGCAGTGCGCCATTGATGGAGTGTAATAATTGTCTATCAGTTGTTGGTCTCATTCAATGCCGCTCTGTCATGGTTATGCGTATCCACAGACATCCGAATATACAATTAGACTGGACAAGCCGCCAAGTTTATAGGCAGTCCCAGTGTCGCTATTTCTTTTCGCTTCTTACCTGTGAAAAGTTATTATATTTCTTGGTAAATTTACTGATTCATTGCGATGATGGCATGTTACAATTGCACAGGATGGCATTTTGGAAAAAAACGGTAATTTCTTCTAATATTCGTGCGTCTTGACTCGTCTCATAGAGCGTAAACTGGCAGCCAGTATATGCTCGTTGAGCTTACACTTGTCGCACTTTAAACGCGGCTTGCCCATCTCCTGTATTGGGAAATCTGTGGGCGTATCACTTTCCTTCAGGTGAGCGTCCTGACATAAAGGTCAGGACGCTCATATATATTTTGTAACATAAACAATCGAACAATTTATCTAAAGCACAAGCAAACAGACGATTCATCTGGTAGTAAGTATAACCCACGGACACCCGCAACTCCGAGGGAGCAACTAGTATGTTGTCAATCTTTAAAATTGAATGAGGGATAAGGAGAAATCGGCGTTGTTACCCGCTTTTTTGTTCATAATGTCGTCGCTCGCTACATGTCATAACGACATAGTAGTGTGCTCGTGCTTTTGATTTTGTATGCTTTTTTTGACCGTTAAGGTCTAAATTTAAATGAAATAGTTTAAGTTCTAAATACCTATAACAATAACTATGAGTATGTGTCATCATGGGACTCGGAAATTTTTTGGTTGACGTTTCTTTATGATTGTGCTCTAGTTAGCTTAGTGTTGATATAAAAGTTATGGTTTTAATTTGTGTGATAATAATATTGAAAAAAATATTTCCTGTAAACATTTTTATCTCAAACCAACCGCTACGCTTATAAATCCAAGAATCAACTTCCTAACTCGTTGGAGGTAGATTCAATATAGTTTTACACGTTTTTTTATTTGACGTTTTAAAAGTGTCATGTAAAGACTTAATTGAAGAAAAAAAATTTAAGTTATGAGTATTTTTTATTTCTTATAAACCCGCTCCTCTTATGCCACCGCTCCGCTCATGATACCGCTCCGCCTATGCTCGTGCGCTCTTGTATCGTGTGTCCCGAAGGCGCAATGCGTGTAAGCCGCGTGTTTTGCGCCAATGCTCACCCGTTCATGGCGCGACGTCCGCTTGGATTATGCTCACTTGGCCGCTTGTCGATTTCATTATGGTTCCTTTGGTAAAGGTTACTCAGTGGATTCGGTCCAACAGTTGGGAAAATGGAATATTATAGTTGTAAAATAATATCCCTAAAAAAATAATCTAAGTCTCGAAAGTAATGAAATCTAGACAAGTCGTTCCAAGTTTTACTTGGTGGTAGATTCGATACTGAGTCGTCGAGGTAGGTAACAGAGCAGTGCCGGATATCGTCCCGTAAAACAGGAATGGTATGCACTTTTTGTAGCTAGTGAAATTACCGGATATAAAAGACCTAACATCTGTTGTCTCAGGGACGGGCGCAGTGCGGCATTGATGGAGGATAATAAGTGTGTCAGTTCAATGCCGCTCTGTCATGGTTAGGCGTATCACTTATCATCAGATTAGCGTCCTGACCGTCTAGTACACCTACGACATAAAAAAGTCTAAGATTCCTTACTGCGGTTTTTTATATTTATAGTTAATTTTGTGTCACTTGGCCGTGGTGTTCAGTCTACGTGGTAGGTTACGGCGAGCTCGCGGAAGGCCTGTACCCTAAAAACTGACTTTAAAGGCTGACGATAATGTTCGTTTTTTGCTCTGAATAAAACATGATATATGAAAAACCATCAAAGGTTATTGATTATAAATTAGGTGGCCAATTGATCGATGCATATAAATGCACACGCGCGCATGCTTCCACGTAGGATGTCGCCGGTCGAGGAATAATTATTGCGAGCGCCGCCACGCTGCGCCAACACGGGCCGTCAGCGGTTTATTAAGATGTTCTGACGCACGACCTCTGCCACAGTATTGCGACCAATTAATTTATCATCAGCCTATAATATCCCACTGCAGGGCATAGGCCTTTCCGCATAGTGTGCGATTCACTACGTGGGCATTATGCGGATTTAAGATTGTCACTGGGACTAACGCCTTAACGTGCCCATTGCAACACAAAATCATATTTAATTTCAGACAATCAAGTGGTTTAGCCTGCAAACTGAAAAAAATCATACAATCCCTCTCCATTGAACCGAAATCGAACCCACAGACCACGAAGCAATCTAAATCATCGCTGACATCACTAAACCAAACAGACACGACTAAGTAAGGTTCGTCATCATCAGCTCATTATACGTCTGCACCGAGGGCCACGAGCCTACCCGTATAGGGTGTATAACCTTAGTTGTCCACGCGGGCCCAGTGCGGGTTGGACGACTTCAAGCACAACCTTTGAATTTCCTCGTTTCCTCACGATCGATGTTATCATTCACCACAAGAGCGTTGGATAAACGTACCTACATAAATATTATTTCGAAAATTTGTTTTGAAATGTACCAATTTGAACCGATTTTGAACCTGCGCTCTCCAGATTGGAAGGCAACTGTCCATACAAATAAGCCACTGAGGCTCTTAGTTAGGTTGCTTGATCGAAAATTAGGTTTTGTTAAATACTACTACTATTTAAATATCTGTAATAGAATGGAATGGAATTTCATCTAGGTAACCCCTCATATGGGTACCGCCACTTAAGTTTTTATTTAATAATTCCAGTTAACAATGATATTTTTATTAGTCTTAACAACTTTTGATTAGTCTAAACAATATGAACAACTTTAATCAATTACAGATCACGGAAGAGTTTAGCGTTGACAGCTGTACTAGTATACACTGTGTCACAGCTGTAAGCGTCTTCCACCCTAAGTTCCTCATCAATTTTCAATGTTCTTACAGTAAGTTAAGTAGACAATGTTACTGGGAAATTTTAGAACATTGAAAAAATATATATAAAATTTGTTAAAGATTGTTTAATTGCAATCGCAACGCTGTGGCGTCAGTGACAGCTAGGGGCGCACGTTCCGCGGGCCTCATTGTTGCTGAGATACGCTGATGGTAATCGGAACAGTCCGAGACTCATTTAATGCCCGTCGATTCCGATCCCAAGTCGTGTCCGTTCAGTAATTGAATTATTATTTTTGCGAGTCAAGTTTCGGCTTTGGGTTGACAGATGGCGCGCAGGTACGGATTATGATTGTTTTTTTAGGTGTCATAAGATAAAAGGGATGGGAGAGGCTTAATGCATTGTCGATGTTGTTTGGATTTTGGGTTGCTTTGTGTTTATGTTTGGATGGGTAATAAGTTAATAGAAATAACTCGTAACAATATAAAATTTGACTTCTTTCTGTAGAACTTAATATTACTTCTTAATGAACTCACTGGACCAACGTGGACTCGGACTGGTTTCAGAGTTATTATTTGTCTTTTCTACTAATAAAAAAAAAGTAAGTTGTTTCCGACCTAAGTAATTTTTCGTTAAGGATTTTGTACCTCAAGTAAATTAGGTATTCGTCAGTTTTGTACCAAATTCAAAACTTATTTCATTCATTATAAATCGTAAGCTGTTTGAACTATAAATATAACATGCACTCTTTTGATATAGTAGCAAGTAAGTAAAACTAGCGTCATATAAAAGCTTATTTTTGGTATATATATTTTGGTTTGTACATCAAATTCGGTAGAATACGTCGGAAGCATTATTTTATGAACAACAACTTGTGTACCATATTCCAGTAAATAAATAATAATTATTATGAGTAGCCAAAAAAACGGCCTACAAGGCATAATAGCGATGAGCAGTCCGGTACAACGGACCCTCTGTTTGCGTGCCATAAGTGCGGACGTCAGTGTCGTTCTAGAATCGGCTTATTTAGTCACGAGCGGCATTGCTCTCTCCGAATAGGCGCTTCAATCATCTGAAAAGATGTATTAGGCCTGATGATTATGAGTAGGCTATTTTAATGATAAATAAATAATAATAAATACTCACATTCACACAGCGCCATCTAGCCCCAAGATAAGCGTGAAGCCTGGATTATGGGTACTAAACAACGGATAAACATACTTATGTATTTTTTTGTAAATACATACATACTATACGTAGAAAACACCCAGACCATTACAAACAGATTTTCATGCACACAAATATTTGTACTGCCCGGGGATCGAACCCTTGGTGTCTCCACCGCTACACCAAATGGTTTGTCAATGATTCTTCTGATAGCACCTCAGTTGTTATTCTTCCTTACACTTTTTAAATCTGTATTTTTATTTTCATAAGGTACCAACTTAGACAAACAATAATTGTTTAAATAACCCTTATTTTTACCAACATATAACAATATGAAAATACAATATAAAATTAGATACAGAGTTATCACGACACAATTAATATACAATTTTATTTTAAAAAAATCACTTCGGAAGCTCGTGGAGACATCAAATTCATATTTAAATCGTGTAACTATGCATTTGCATTGCTTTGGGCAATGTGGACATTTGCAGCGGCTGCTTAAAGCTGGGAACAGAAACTAAAAAAGCAAGAGACTTTTTATGTCATATATAAAAAATATTGTACCATACGCCCGCTGCTGGACATTACACACGGCTTACTTTCAGCATACCCACTTTATTTTTTTTTTTTAATGTTCTTGTTTGGTTTTGACCAACCTATTAGTTTATTTTATTTTTGATAACACTACTATATGTCTGCAATGTTTCAATAATTATAGTACCTGTAATGGTACGGGGTGGAGGGTCGACGATCTGAGTTACAGGACTTGTCCTAGTTCAGGTGTCAGCCCGCCATAATCTTTTAGTTCATAAGATAAAATGTATTGTGGATGTGTGTGTTGTTTTAAAATACTGTAAGTTTATGGTGATAAAATAAATTATTATAATTATTATCATTTTTTTTCTTTTTCGAACTGATTACTGCTGTTGGCTGCAGATGGCCTTTACAGCTTCACCGGGCAAGTGGCGAGCGCAGATGGCTCTCAGCCTTAAATAATTATTATCAAACACCAGTGTTAAATAGCAAAAAAGTACGGACTTAACAAAAAAATCACGTCAGTGGACATAAGGTGGCTCAGTAACTCTAACACTAGGGTCAAATGGCCACCAACGTGATTTTTAACTTGATAGAATTACAAAACAAAGGATCAAAGACTTCATATTAGTCTTACAACCCACTTCAGATATTCTTAAAGCGATCGCGTAATAAAAAGGGTTTCAACCACCATGAATCATTTACGAGCTGATAATGTTTAAAGGGCAAGCAACTCTGCGCAGAGCACACATGTACAGATGGTGTGCTTCTTTGATAACATTTAGATAGTGTATTGTTTTTATTGACGTATTGATTGACGACCCATCTGGTGTAATGGTTGATACGTCGGCAATCACACCAAGGGTTCCGGGTTCGATCACCGGGTAGTACAAACATCTGCGTGCATGAACATGTATGTTTGTATTGGTCTTGGTGTTTCTATTTATAATATGTATGTATTTACAAAAAAGGTTTATAAGTATGTTTATCCGTTGTTTAGTGTCTATATATTATAGGCTAATGCTTAGTTTGGGGCTAGATGGCGCTGTGTGTCATCATCATCAGCTCAATAAACGTCCCCACCGAGGGACACGAGCCTACCCGTACAGGGTGATTAGGCCTTGGTCGTCCACGCGGGCCCAGTGCTTTGATGCAGGATTGGACGACTTCACACATAACCTTCGAATCTCTTCGCAGGCGTGCATGAAAGTTTCCTCACGATGTTTTCCTTCACCGTAAGAGCGTCGAATAACGTACATATATTTTTCGAAAACACATTGGTACGTGGCGGGATTTGAACTTCAGCCCTCCCGGTAGGAAGGCGACAGTCCACACCATTGAGCCACCGACTCTCTACAATTTAACTTTTTGGCCTACAGAGACGCCTTAAAGCGCAAACAACAGATTTTACATTGTGTCTGGGCTTGTGGCGGACAATGGGTTAAAATATTATATTATCATTTGATTCATCTAGGCAGGCACCACCGCAGTGTCAGATATCGTCCCGTGAAATACAAGTGTTTGCACTTTTGTGTTTCGGGATGAGGGCACTGTAGCTAGTAAAATTATCGGGTCTGATACCTGACCGTTTCAGTTGACGGGTGCAGATCAGTGTTGACGATAAATAATATAAACTACCTGCTGTTATTATTTCCTTCAACACTGAATCTGTAATGGTCAGGCGTATCACTTACCACCAGGAGAACGCACTGACCGTCCCGTTCACTTATAAAAGGTCTTTCGCGTAGGAACCACGGGACCAAAGCGGATTGGTTTTGTCACTTTTCAGGTTAGTTAGGCGTTTTAAGTTCCGTAGCCAAATCGCAAAAAACGGAACCATAATAGATTCGTCGACTCTGTCTGTCTGTCCGTCCGAATATCACAACCCCCTTTTTCTATGAAACTACAAGCACAACACTATTCAAACTTTGTACGTATGTGTATTCTGTGAACCGCTATTAGGGTTTGAATAAGAAACTTGAAAAAAAATTAATATATTTTGGGGTTCCCCATACGTTGAACTGAAAATGTGTAGATTTTAAAAAATGGTATTCAGGCTTTAATATCATTTTTTATAAATTCAATAGTTTGCGCGAGAGACACTTCCAAAGTTGAATAAAGTGTCCACCGGCCCCCCTCCCCCCAACGAAATTTAATTTGAACGATTTCTGGTGCGTAGTTTTTTTATACGTACATAAACTCATAAACGGTGAACCACTATTTTTTCATATTAAAGCTGTAGTAGGTGCCTCAGTAAATAAAAAATATTTTATTTTATGTTACTTGCTGCTGCGGACCCTCCGCGGGCGAGTCCGACTCGCGATTGGCCAATTTTTATAAATAACGGATTACAACCCAATCTTCCCAAAACTACGCTGAGAGGAAGGCCTATGCCTTACAGTGAGACGTGATAGGCTTATGATGTTGTAGAATTAATATCAATATTGGAATCTTTGACTTAGTAGAGACGTTCATTCTGTTTAAAAATACATTCCAGTCAATTATTCTTTGCCCCGCTTAGTACAAACAAACACGATCCGTCGCTGGTCGTGATATCATTTTGTTGCGTTTAAAATTTAATGCAGTTGCACAGACCTTATATACTTTTGTACAAAGTTCAAATTGCCTTAGCACAGTTTGGGGACTATTTGTCCCGTTTAGTAAAGCTAAACACTGGACTTGAATACATATTCGGTTATTAACTTGATAAAAACTGTCACATTGCGTTTAGTGAGGCCGCGTGGAATACATTAAGTACCGTTAGTAATGGTAATACTGGGAAGTCCATATTCTAGTAGACTGTTGAGTCTTCATCATAACAAATGAGTTCTCTCCTCAACCTGTAAATATGTAATACTTGACATTTATAGAGTATGTGAAAAATATTAATTTCAATAAAAAATATTTTGAGTTAGGACACCAACACGCACTCTCCTCAACCTATCGCCGTCCACTGTTGGACATAGGTCTCCCCCATTTAGTGCCAGATATGCCGGTCCTCCGCTTTCCTCATCCAGCCTAACGCTGGTTTGGGAATGGGTTAGTTATGGGTACTCAGATAAATTAATTTACATATTTTTAACCCCCGACGCAAAAAGCCCCTCTTTTTGCGTCGGGGGTTAAAAATATGTATATATATGTTATAAGTTTGACGTGTCTGTCTCTCTGTCTGTCTGTGGCATCATAACTCCCGAACGCATGCATTGATTTCAATTTAGTTTTTTGTATTAAAGGTGACTTATTTGCGAGTGTTCTTAGACATGTTTGATGAAAATCGGTTGAGCCGTTAAAAGTTGTGAGGAGTGAAAGTGGGAGAGTAACCGAATGACTGCAAATATACTTGGATCAGTAACAATGTGACCTTTAGCCTATTTATAGAAGAAAAACTATAATTAATAAGTAAATAGCGAACGAGCTTGACCTTAAATGTAATCTATACCCTTGCAAGAATCTAAATTGTAGTAAGTAAATTATAATATACTAAAATAACTTAACCTAACCTACCTATAAAAAGTATAAAATAAAATTAAAAAAAATTTAAAAACCCGACACAAGAACTTAAGTAATTTCCCTTTAAAAGTAAAATAATAAAAGAAACTTAATATTAAGTACCTAAGAATCTATTAATAATTCTAAAAAAAACGTCGCGTTGGGGACTGAACTTGATATGAAAAATATCGTAGATAAGAAAAAAAAATTGACGGTCCCCAACGCGACTTTTTTTTAGAATTATTAATAGATTCCTAGGTACTTTATTATTTTTTACTTTTAAAGGGAAATTACTTAATTTATTCATATTTATTAATTTTTTATTTTATTTCCTCACGATTAAACATAGCCGAAAGAAAGAAACTATACAAAAAAAGAAAAATATAGATCAAGAAAGTAGATACCAACATTTCACTTAATGTTTCCGGAGACTCTGAAATAAGGAGGCAAACAAGCATGCGGTTCGTCTGATGGAATATGTCACCGTCGCCCATGAACATTTGCAAAATTTGATCACAGAGTTGGATTGCCTTTAAGTAAGAATACGCTTTATTTCAAGGACGCCAGGTCATATGGTTTCAGAAACGTTTCTGATGGTAACTGATTCAAATTATTTCTATTTGGAAGCATTAAGTACATTAATTAACCAGGATGGACAACTACAAGCCTGAGCGTGTTCCATTTTTATTGTTTAAATAAACTTCTCCCGAGCATTGTTCTGTCTTTCCGAGTCCATTCACTCAACGCGCCATCTCCAATTTCAGATGTCATTGTAACTTAATACCTCAAAGCACGTCACTCCGAAGTTAACTGTAGCTCCATACGAAATCCCACTTACTTATTCAATAAGCGTCCCGCGTGGGAGCTATGTGTAACCCACTTTGTTCTGGACACCATTTATTTGTTTTGTCAAGGTGCATCCGTATTCTGTGTTTCAATTTACCTCCGCCGTGAAATTATGCAGTTTGGATTTGATTCCAGGAGTGTAGTAAGGAGTTCATTTTCTCTGGTAGTCGAAACGAACGTACAAATAAATAAATATCCACAGACATTCACACAGCGCCATCTAGCCCTAAGATAAACGTGAAGCCTGTATTATGGGTACTAAGCAACGGATAAACATATTTGTAAATATGTATTTATTCTTATACATACATATTATATATATAAAACGCCCAGACAATTACAAACAGGCATGTTCATGCGCACAAATGTTTGTATTGCCCGGGGATCGAACCCGGAACTCTTGGTGTAGCAGCCGACGTCTCAACCGCAACACTAAACGGGTAGTCAAATCACCCGATAGGAATCCCGACACATTGTCACTCTTAACTAAGGAGGGGCAACGTGTACATTGCTGACCTTTAAATGGAAACACTGGGAAGGAGTAGTGGGAATTTTGAGTCTTCTTCAACCTCATTCACAAAACATTTACCGCATGCTGGTTTTTATAAGGCTGTGGTATATGGTGGTGATGATGGTGATATGATCAGGATTCGGTGATAAATAATTCTGAACGAGCTGCCCAATTGATGGTAACAAGAAGGTCACCACCATGTATCAACCTGAAAAACAGCATGTCTAGGGTATGACTTTAAATTTCATGTGAGTGATTTGAATTACATTTATTTTAGCAATTATTAATTATTGTTATAAAGTTTCACGTATAAAGAAATATTTTTATATGTTGCAATCAACGGTAAATGAGTTTTTTTTCTACTCCGCGATATTATTTTCAGTAAAATAGAATTGATAGGAATTTACTAAATAATACGTAAACACATGTAAATGGAACATTATTTTTGCAAATAAACATAATGTTAGATTTGTTGACGTACTCAAAAATTAATATGTTTTTATATTACTGGTTTCCCTTTTCAAGCGTGCGGGTGTTAAGCAAAACAATTTTAGATATATTTGTCATCCGCAGCGAAGTTGTGGGGCGGACATGTCATTTATATTGTAAATAGCACATCTTAGATGTACACCTGTATTTTATAGTTTACCTCTTGAAACGACAGTTTAGCTTACAGAAGCTATATAAAATACACGTAAAAACGTCCTCAGGTATAGAAATAGCGTCTAGATAAATATTGGCACTTAAATGACTTGTCAGTTTTGATAAAAACACATTACTCGATTCCTAAGTGCCCTCAGCTCATTATACGTCAGCCGGGCGCAGGTTTCCTCACGATGTTTTTCTTCACCATAAGAGCGGCGGATAAACGTATTTAATTTTGAAAAATCGAAAAGACATTGGTACGTGGCGGGATCTGAACCTGCGCCTTCCAGATCGCAAGGAAATCATAATCCCTTTCATATTTGTCAATTAACATTATGATAAGACAAGGAAAACATATCTCATTGGTTTGCGGAAGTGACCGTACCGTGCCGTAGTATACAAAAACCCTAAATTTTTTATTCAAATGATTAATCACAAGACACTTAATCGTCAATTATTTAGGTTTCATTTCATGCAAGTCTAGAAACACTTAGCACTATTATAGGACAATATACATTTACTGTCTCTTACAGCATTCCATTCATGTAGCTTCGAGGTAATCCTGCGCCCCGTCTGGGAGCCAACAGGACGGCGTCTGCCAAATCGCGACGTCAAGGTGGGAGGCACTAAATTTCAAGCTAAACCCCGGATTCCGCAAACAAATAAGTCTATTCCAGAAACAATTTCACGCCCTATTGTACGGGAGTCGTGCACAATAAATTGGACTAGTTGTGAAAAAGGAGCGTCATTGTGGAAGACTTTTTTGATAGTTTGAAGAGAGAGAGAGAAAGATTTGGGAATTAAATAGAAAAACCTATTGCAATAAGGGATAAAATGTGATAATATTGAATAAATGATAAATAATATTTGATTGAACATATAATAGTATATTTCATAGGAATTAAGATTTGATTTCTACCAAACCAAGATGAATAGGTATCGAAACCTAGTTACCTTGGTTTGGTAGGAATCCATATATATAAATATGTAAAAAAATGTGTCATCATAAAAATATTACGTTAAAATTTGTAATCATGGAATGACTAGCAATTGCTCAATTATTTATTTTAAACTTTTAAATACACACCTACAACCAATTTAGATTAAGTAGTCGACAAACTTAATATTTGTTATTGCTATTCTATTTTAACAATAAATGATATAAAAAGGAGCATTTTGAAATCCTTCGTAGCATACTAAACACTTTTGTTTGAAATATTCTTTAACAAGCTTTTCTTATACTTTTTTTCTAACTTTGTATATACCATTTAAATTTGAACTCTCGTAGTTCATTTTTTCCTTTCGTAATTCTGTTTTTTCAGAATTTTCGAGGATAAATGATGTTCTTTATTCAATTCGGCGGAATGGCGCCCGTGTGCATTCCCTTTCCGCGTTGTCGCTTGCAATTCTCTCCCTTTTATTGTATGCGATATAAATTTCCACCGAAACAAAGCGTTGCTTTTTTGCCAAACTCGCTATGATAGGTCTTTTATCCTGCTTTCAATAAATACGAAAATTCTTTTGTTTAGATCTTTTGAATTCAGTTTTATGCATGCATCTACCAATGTAACGATGGGGTGACCCATTAATACACCTAGACCCATAAACTATTTTTTATAACTGAGAAAAATATATTGTAGCCTAAGTTCTGACTTGGCTACTTTTCATATAAGACTGCTATACCTTCGCAAGTTCTTAACTGCTGGACTGTCGGTTTTTATTGTATTATTGATAAAAATCCCCAGTCAGCCCTTATGCATTTATTTATTTGAAGCTAAAATGAATTATTTATTATCAAGTTTCAAGAAGAAATTATATTTTATATTAATATAAATGAATTTTACGACTGACCATTGAACTAAGCTTGGTGTTAGATTTCACTTATTTTGTCATTGAAGACAACAACGAAGGCATATTATTGTACTTGGTTCCCATTTCACTCGAAGTTCATAAAACTTAACGTGAAGCCACGTAATAAGTCGCTTTTCTCCCCCAGCCTTCCCCCTGCAACGTCATAATCAGAGGATCAAGTCCCACTTTGGGATTTCCTTAGACTTGGTGCATATTCTATTTTTAGGCTGAGAGCCACCAGCGCTCGACATTGCTCAGTGAAGCTGTAAAGGGTATCTGCGCCTAACATAAGCAGTCTGTTAGATGGCACAAATTTAGAAGAACCCCTTACAGTTCTTTAGGTTATGAATAGACCTGTGAACTTACAGCGCTCAGTGAATAGCGGCGTATGAAGTAAAGGCCGCTACGTTTGGAATGGTAGACCCCATGAAATCCTTTAGAATATAAGAAGACTTTTCTACTTAAAGTGCTCAGCTTTTAACAATGCAAGGAGTATAGGCCATTAACACTAGAATGGAAGGACCCATTTGCACCCCTTAGGATATAAGTAGACTGGTCTACTTGCAGAATTTAGCGTATGGCAGTACAAGAAGGACTCCAGTTCCCTGATATCCTAAGGGTACAACCCTTTTTGAATAGACCTATCTGCTTGCAGCTTGAGAGCTGCAAGCAGATAGGTCGAATGGCAGTGCAAGGAGTAAATAATGTATCCTTATATACTTTAGGGTATAAGTTGACTTGCCTTTTTATAGTGAACGCCGATGACACCAGGATAGTAGGACCTCTTCCGAATCTTATGTCATAAAAGTTTTATGTTTCAAAGTGTACAGGACGATCAGAACGCTCACCTGATGGTAAGTGATATGGTAGAGGTAGTAGAGGAAAATGATAGTGACATTGATTGAGACCACCGACTCAATACCGACAGTTCATATTTTCTATCAATGACGCACTGTGCCTGTCACCCAAGACAACTGATGCTAGGTCTCTGATACCCGGTAATTTCTCCAGCTTCAGTGAAGAAATTCAAAACACTCCTCTTATCACACGCGATAACTGACACTGCGGACTACCGCAGCTGAAGCTGAAGGTACCAACCTAGACGACTCAGTACTGAGTCTACTACCTAGAAGTTATATGAGGGATATAAGAAGACTAGTCTTCCTACAGTGGAACGCGAATAAGAGGAGCAAAGGCCGCTGGCACTAGCGTTCGCCCGCGGCGCGCGGCGGGGCGCCACTCGCCGCTAAGTGATTCCGTTTGTGTCCACATTCCGCTGTATCGCGTTACGCCACAACTGGCCCGTTGATCGATCGGCCGCTCGCTAAAAGCACAACATTGACTCAAATAATTATCTCTAGCTGTGAAAATTATTGGACGCGTTTTTGCTAACGTTTGTAGAGAGTCGAGACAAATATTTGCTGAACTTTTCAATGTCTCAAAGTGAACAGGACGGTCTGATGCTCACCTGTAGGTAAGTGATGCGCCTGAACGTGACAGAGCGGCATTTCAGGATATCATCAACAACTGAAAATAATGAAATGAATGAAATGAAAATATATTTGTTCAATTTGGGTCCATAAAGAACACTTATGAATGTCAAATTTGATTCTACCACTGATTCGGACTGTTGTTGTCCACTGAGAAGAATCCAGCAAGAAACTCAGCAGTCACTCTTTCAAAAATATTTGTGCTTTTACAATATATTTGTGTATAAAACGTATTAAGTATTTATATAAATCAAAGTTCCCATAATACAATCTCAATAAGAAAATAATCAAATTAAATTGCGTAAAAAAAACTTTCGAAAACTATACAGAAACAATAAAAATGTAATAAAATAATAATGGTGCAGACGTGGAATCAACATGTCAAACAATCCTTATCTTTTAAGTAATCTTCTATATCATAATAACCTTTTTTCATTAAAGTGGTTTTAATATGAGATTTAAACATATCCATAGGCAAATCAATGACATTTTGTGGTAGCTTATTAAATATTTTAATGCTTAACCCCACGAATGAGTTCCCAACCTTATGGAGTCTAAGATTTGGAACGGCGAGCCTGTGTTTATTCCTAGTGTTAAAATCGTGATTGTCAGAGTTTTTAAAAAATACATGTAAATTTTTGCGTACATATATGATACAGTCAAAAATGTATTAAGATGCTAATGTTAAAACATTTATTTCTTTAAACAATTCTCTAAGTGAATCACGCGATTTAAGGCCGTATAGAATAGTTATTATTCTCCATAAATGCTGCTCTCTATATCTAGTAATTTCACTAGCTATTTATTTTGCATAAAATTTGCAAATGTTTTTGCCGACTTGGTATTTTTAAGGATTACTTTACCAGCTCGTGACAAGTCCAGGACTGAATTCACTACTAGACTCAGAACCTTTACCGATATTGAGGGGTTCTGTTTGACGTAATTCCAACGCATGGCGGGCGGATTAGAGGTAGCAATAACTTATAGGTTAGGTTAAGTAAGAGTCCGCTGGTTTCTGCTGAATGTTTGGCCCTACAATTAATTGAAAATATACGTACACTAGAGCAACGTAAAATAGCTGACAACAACCAATTTAATTAAAAAGTCAAAATCAGCCAAAAATATACATCGGACACTTTAGTCATGTATTTTGTTTTCTGAAATAAATACGAAGAATATCTTCATCAAAAGCTCCCATTAAAAAATATATACCCACGCTGGCGTATTTTTACTTACATATGCTATATGACCAAACCGTTCACAAAAAACTACATTTGATCGTAGCAAAAGGTCAAGCCGTGTTTAGCAAAGACGCGGCCGCCGCGGGGTTTCCGTGAATTTATCTGCGGCACTTAACGAGTGCTGATTAATTGTCTCTGTGGTGTTCCACATCGGAGCTGATTAACTTGTCGGGGTAACGATGAGGATTCATCAGGGACTCGTGGCGTGACCACCGACCCTGGATCAGTGGGGACCAATGATTCAGTGATGAGAGCAGATCGAAATATTTTTTATCAAAGTTATACTGACCGCAAACTAAAAAGTCTTTTGACTTTTGAAATGTTTTGCTAGGTAAATAAAAATGTTTAAATAATTCTTTCATAATTTTGAAGTTGTTGCCAAGTAAATCAAGAACTCTGTATGGATTTACCTTTTTAACCTACATTTACTATACATATTATGAAGGTGAAGAGTTTCTTTGGCACTTCGGATTTATTTCCTCTAGTAGCAGTAGTCCGGTTGTTAGTTCGGTTGACTGAACTACAGCAACTTTTTAGTTGCAATAGTTCGGTTCGAAACTGAGCACCGGACTGTTGCTACTTATTAATTAGTAACAGTTCGGTAATAAAGATAAGTTAAAGTTTTGTACATTTCAGTGACAGCATTTTTTATCAGATTGTTCACACAGAACCCCTTGGTTATGTATGGTCCCTAGTACATTTTTCCAAATCATTGTAATATTCCTAAGAGTTTATTTATGTAAAATGAATTACGACCCAAAATAACTATGCTCATTTTACTTGTACTTACTTGAATATCAAATAATTATAAAAGTATATAAATGGGGAAAATACATGCAAGGAACCACAGACATCCGAATATACAATTAGACTGGACAAGCCGCCATGTTTATAGGCAGTCCCAGTGTCGCAATTTCTTTTCGGTTCTTACCTGTGAAAAGTTATTATATTTCTTGGTAAATTTACTGATTCATTGCGATGATGGCATGTTACAATTGCACAGGATGGCATTTTGGAAAAAAACGGTAATTTCTTCTAATATTCGTGCGTCTTGACTCGTCTCACAGAGCGTAAACTGGCAGCCAGTGTATGCTCGTTGAGCTTATATTTGTCGCACTCTAACGCGGCTTGCCCCATCTCCTGTATTGGGAAATCTGTGCAAGGAACCAAAACTTTAAATTAAATTTATTAACCGAACTGTTAATAAGTAGCAACAGACCGGTGATCGATTCGAACCGAACTATTGCAACTAAAAAGTTGCAGTAGTCCGGTCGACCGAACTAACAACCGGACTACTGCTACTAGAGGGTTATTTAGTGTTCTTACTTAACTGAACAAAATCTCACATAGGGACTTTCAGTTTGCAATTTTCCCACGGGTATCGAACCCACAAACCCGTATATACACACATTAAAAGTTAATAAGTAAAACTCGAATAGAATTTACTCATCCTTTTATGGGTTCAAAGTTAATTCTATATTCAAGTTGCGTAAACTTAAGTTTGGTACTACTTGATGCTATCATTGATTTTTATCAGAGTTAACATTTAGAATATCAAGTAGCGAAATTCGGCCAAATGTTAAATTCGGTCAAATGTGTTGTTTAATCGCTAGCAATATTTTTTTCACTTTTATTTACCACATGCACTTGTAATAATTTATTATTATTGTGTATATATTATATATCAAATGTAATGATTCAGAAGATGACTTACATGAAGGTTTCCGGGTGCGACCCTTTGGTAGTGCATGTTTGTGCATATCTGTGTATTGGTCTGGATGTTACAATGAATAGAGAAACTACCAAGCTCCTTGCTGGATTCTTCTCAGTAGATAATTGGGTATTTGACACCACTAATTGTTGACGCACTTTTTATGAACTGTCAAAAAGGAACGTTTCCATATATTTTGTATGAGATTATTGATATGTGACGTGTTTGCTCACTATCTCAATTGACCCAATATTTATTGGTTTCAGTGTATTTAAAATACAATATTGCAAATAAACAAAAGTGATCAATGAAACGACATATAAAATAAGGTGCGCTTTTATTAAAATAAGGTTTGGTATTTTATTGCGGATGGTGGAGAATACTGAATTACAGTCCGTACCAGTGGTAGCTTTATCTAACATTCATAAGTATTGTTCGTGGACCTTAATTGAATAAACAGTATTTTTATTGTATTTACAAAAAATATATATATGTTTATCCTATTTTTAGTACAAGCTTTCTGCTTGAATTGTGTCTAAATAGCGCTGCTGAAAGACATTGGATCACAGATTGTATATTAAGATATATGTGCATTCGATATTCCTTGTTTTAATTGGGGCTGATGCCGCTGTAAGAATGTCTTTATTTATTTATTGTCTGAGGAATAATATATTTAATTGGTCATACATTTGCGCATTTCCGACGCTCTTACGGTGAAGGAAAACATCGTGAGGAAACCTTCATGCACGCCTGCGAAAAGATTCGAAGGTTGTGTGTGAAGTCGTCCAATTCGCACTGGGCCCGCGTGGACGACTAAGGCCTAATCACCCTATACGGGTAGGCTTGTGCCCCTCGGTGGGGACGTTTAATAAGCTGACGATGATGATGATGATGACATTTGCGCATGCAAAATTCATTTATATAAATTTTGAACACTCAATTATTTATCAATTATTTCACATCACAATAACATTTCATTATCTATTTCAGTTATGAAATATACAGCAATATTTGAAATTATTGCACAAACGCTAACAACACACACAACGCACTGTCTACTTATTTGAAATATTCTAATTGTACGAATAATGAAAATCCTATCTGGGAAAACTAATTAAAGTACTACGAAATAACATAATTTAATTATAAAACAATTGTCTCATAGGAATGTGGAAAATATTTGCAAATCATTTTATATTAATAAAATAACATATATCTAAAAAGTCTGGTGCAGGAAATAAAATGGTTATTTTAGGCAGATGTTTAAAATTAATATCTGTTATAAAGACTAAATACGAGTAGCAGTTGAATAAGAACTGTGACGTGATAAAAAGCAGCGCAGGTGTGCTGGCAATTTACACTGCGCTTGAACTAAACGGGTAAAGCTTGAGATTTTTCTCACATAAAAATTTTACATTTGTTATAATTATTTTAACGAACTAACCAAAAGCTTCTTTGGACGTGTTAAGTATGGGAGTAGGTTTAATTTAATGGTTAAAACCGCCATGACCGAATATATCCAAAATAAACAATTGATTTTTTTATTGTGTCTTGAATCCTGGCGGTTAAAGGTTTTGGGTTCGATTCCCGGGTAGTAACAATATTTGTGTGCATGAAAATGTCTGTTTGTAATGACCTAGGTGTTTCTATGTGTAATTAAAAAAACATTATTATGTTTATCAGTTGTTTAGTACCCTAACTACAAGCTCCTCGCTTTATATGGAGCTAGATGGCACTGTGTGAGTGTCAGTGGATATTTATTTATTTATATGGATATTTATTGAGCCCTTATTACTTACCTACGGAGCATAGTATTCCTTGACGCTGTTTCTGTCATAAGATGGCATATTGTCTTCTATTGGGTTAGCGAGCTGGAATTCGATTGCATAAATGTACTTGACGTTACGGCATCATTACGACACTTTACAATCAATTATAAATGTGGTATTCCAGTACAACTTTAATGTATGGTTTAAAATTGTAATTGCATTGTATAATGAATTGTTTAATGTTGTTACAAATTAAAATCTATCATAAAACAAAACGAATTAGTGAAAAAAAAATTCTATTGAGACTTGGTGCTAGACTCGGTACTGACTCAGTACCGAGTCTACCACGTAGTCTAGGTAGGTACCACCGCAGTGCCAGATATCGTTCCGTAAAATAGAAGTGTTTTGCACTTCTGTGTTTCTAGATGAAGGCATTGTTGCTTGTGAAATTACCGGGTATAAGAGACCTAACATCTGATGTCTGGGGTGTCGGGCGCAGTGCGGCGTTGTCGTAGAAAAATAAATGTCTATCAGTTGCTGGTCTCCATCAAGACCGCTGTCATGGTTAAGCGTATACCTTACCATCAGGTGAGCGTCTTTACCGTCATTGTACCCTTGGTAACATAAAAAAATCAAAGAAGATCATTAGTGCGTTTTTGACGACCCATTTGGTGTAGCGGTTGAAACGTCGGCTGCAACACCTAGGGTTCCGGGTTCAATTCCCGGGCAGTACAAACATTTGTGTGCATGGACATGTCTGTTTGTAATGGTATGGGTGTTTTCTATGTATAATATGTATATATTTACAAAAAAAAATTATATAAGTATGTTTATCCGTTGTTTAGTACCCATAATACAGGCTTCACGCTTATCTTGGGGCTAGATGGCGCTGTGTGAATGTCAGTGGATATTTATTTATTATTTTTAATTTTAAAGCTGTGAAATTGGTGCCATGGTGATTTTATTTAATAGGTTTTTGTACATAGTGGTATATAGTAACGTATAAACGTTTAATTTGAAGCTGCTCGCGTCACAGTGTATTCAGAGCGCTTGCATAAAGGTGCCATTAAACTAGAACTTTACGGAAGCATTTCGTCTAAAGCGAGTAAATAACGATTCAGATATATTCATTTTGGGCGAATATTTAACCTGTATTATAGTACAAGGAAATGCTTAAATTGCTTCGCGTATTCGTATACGGTTATTTTCGCGGTTTCCTCTTACCTTGAAATTAAATAGTTTAAATAATTTATAATAAAGATGGTATATACAACTGCAAATTTCATGCTTTACAAAAACCTCCACTAAAGCCTCCCCCAAAAGCCTCCCCTTTAAAACAATAAAGTGTGGACTTTTTAAAAAGCAAGTACGTCAATGGCTACAAAGTAATTGTTTTTACAGTATTAAAGAATATCTTGACTGACGGAGCTGATTCAAATGTAGTAGAATTGTATTTTATTCAATATTTATTGTGTAATGTTATGACAAATTGTGAATTTTAGCTTTAAGCATATTATAGAGATAGCCAACGATGGACTTAAATATTTTTGCATGCCATTTAAATGGCTAAACATGAGAACAGTGTACCAATATAAACTAACATCCTAATACCATGCTTGAAGCAAATAAAGATTATTATTATATTATTAAAGATATTTTATAAGTTTTGTTCCGTAACAGAGCCTGATTGTTTTTTTATTGTATTTTATAAGTTAACGCGATGTTGCACACGTGTGGAGAGAATCTTATAAACGTAGCATCTATGGATTCCACTCTTTGATTGTGGTCTATGAACTGACATATAATTAAGCTATATTAAAGGAAAAAGTCAATATGAATGGAAATACAGTAGAGATTATTGTTATTGTAGACTCCCACCAATGGTGAGTTATAGCCTAATCTCCCTATTGTTATACTGTGCGGGAAGGCCTATGCCCTGCAGTGGGACATTAAAGACTGATGATGATGACGACTATTAAAAATGTTTACACATTTTGTCTTTGTTTTTGAATTTTTGAAATTATATTTATGTTTATCCGACGTTCTTACGGTGAAGAAAAACATCACATGGAAACCTTCACGCACGCGTGTGCAGAGATTCAAAGGTACCTGAAGTAGTCCAATCCGCACTGGGCCCGCGTGGACGACTAAGACCTATACACTCTTCACGGGTAGGCTCGAGCCCCCGTAGGGGATGTATAATGAGCTGATGATGATGATTACTATTATTAAGTTTAATAATAGTAGGTAATTTAATAATTTTGGGTACTACGTCACAGACTAGGGACAGCGATCTGGGACAACTTTTTTACGTTTTGTAGGTTTCTTAATTTATATATTAATTTTATTTTTGTACCTAAATTAATAAGTATCTTCAGAACTTTACTATTTATTTATTTTTATTTATTTAATTCTTCATTTATTGTACATTGAAATACACAAAAAAAAAACAAGAAGAAAAGTTTACCGAAGAGGAGTTCTTTTAATTATTTTTATTATGTGATAATATTTTATTTTTAAGGTTTTTAGTTAGTGTTTTTATATTGTAAGTATAGAAATTCCAAAGAAACTTAATAAAGTTTCTATGGAATTAATTTATTTAAAATATTTTATTAGTTTAATAGTAACACAAAAGCCGTCTAACTACAACTATAGCCGTCAATAAAGCAGACAATATAAAGGCCCTATTCCTCGAGAAATAACTCGGTTCACGCGTTGTCACCTCGAATAAACATCCCGCCGTCTGTGACTGACATTCACCCATTGTAATTTATTTCCAAGACTCGGTTGCAGCGTTAGTCGAGTTTCCCCGAATATTTTTCTCCTACTTTAAATAAGTTATAGTGCAGTATTGTGGCGAAATGCTAAAGGAATTGATATGTTGGAGACTTTAGAATTTCGAATCTCAATTAACGTAGGACTATTATTAAAAAGTGGTATTTATATAAAAATAATAAACAAATAAGTATTTATTTATTTTGTGAAATCGCATGCAAGAAGCGAACATTAATGAAATGTAATATATGGTATTAATAATACAAGTCATATTTTTAAACTTTAAATTCGTTTACCTACCTTAGTCCATTACAAAAAAAATCCATGACAGGACTAGATTTTTTTCATCATATCTTCGCACATCAATACATTAAATATGTACGCGGCCTATTCTCAAAACAGACCCCGTCGACTCAGGCGTCGTCCGAATAAATTCAGATTAATTTTGTCAAGTGGCATTTTGCATAAAGAATAGAAAAGGGAATAAAACCCGACGTACGGTACATGTTAACGTCTTAAGACAATTTAATATTACTGATCTAGCCCCCTATTATACGAGGAGCTTGCAGTTAGCGTACAAAACAATTGACAAACATACTGATATTATTATTTTTACATACCTACATACATTATATACATAGAAACACCCAAACCGTTACAAAGGTTACATGTTCATGCACACAATTTTTATAATGGGCGATCGAACCCGGAGCCCTTGGTGTAGGAGATGACGTATCGACCATTACACCATATGGGTCGACAATATATGTTATAGTTACTATTTTATGATATCTTCAAGGAAAATATGTTTCTTTTTTGTATTTGCCAACATCTAAGCATTTGATCTTGATTGTTACCGCCAACCATGACCTCATGCAATTCCAGAGTTTCGAATGGGGCGGAAAGGTTCTCGAGTGACGTCCACGTAACGGGAAACGAAGCGAACCCTTACCAGATGGACGGATGACCTGGTTAAAGGTGGCGGGTAGCAGATGGATATCAACAGCTGGAGCTCGGCCCGCGTGGAAACAATTAGTAGAGACCTTCGCTAAGCAGTGTACATATAACAGCTTTAATAATGATGACTTCTGGAAAAAATGGTTAGCTTAGCGTTTAAGCTGAATCTGGCCTACATTAACTACAAATGCGCTTAACATGGAAATTGTCGACTCAGCCCAAAGAGCATCCATGTCCCATGAAACCCGACACCGACTAAGCCTCGCCCTACTCTCAGGTGCTCTGCTGCGATTGGTTGAACTGGTAAGGTTTCAACAAAGGTCTTTAGTTCCGGCCAGTGATGCGACCGATAGCTTGATTATTATCGATACTTTTACTTAAAATCATTTAACGTTTTTATTGCTCTGGGTGTTTCTATGTATAATGTGTATGTATTTATAAAAAAAGTAAATAAGTATGTTTATCCGTTGCTTAGAACCCATATTACAGGTTCATGCTTAGTTTGGGGCTAGATGACTCTGGGGGCCTATATGTTCAGCAGTGAACGAATGTTGGCTGATTGATTGATGTCCTTAAGAAGGCTGGGGTCCCAAGCGGGTCGAATAAAAGAGTATATATGAAAAAGTATGGATATGAAGGAAGCTAGAGAAGTATTTGACCAAGCAATGTTGCGCTCTATAATCTCTACCTTTCTCTACACAGTGTGATTAAACGACTTAAAAATATAATAAAGCTAAAAAATACTAAAACATGAGTACAAACAAACTTCAAAAAATAACATTTCTAAGTCATTAAGGCTGCACAACGTAGGTAAGTTATTAAGTTAGTGTGAGCTTTATTTATTTGTGTAATATAATATTTACGCTATCGATAGTATTGACAGCCCTATCGATATTATTGCTTTTGCCAACTATCGATAATCTAAGTGGACAATCGAGTGGCAACACTGGCTCCGGCTCAGTGTACTTTGGTGTTAATCTGACATAAGCTGACGGTCTTTTATTTATTTTTACATGGTTTCACACTATATGAGCTTAGATGTAACTTGACCGTGCGTATTAAGGCTATATGAGTACTTATATTTACTTTGTAAATCTTTTTTAAGTTACATATATGAACACAATGTTTATCAATCTTTTAAGTACATTGGTTCAGAGGAAACCATAGCCATACTTTAGCCAAGTCAAGTAAGGAGCTGTCAGATATCCTGTGAAACCATGTGCTTAAGGCTGACAGCCTTCTACGTCCGCCATCTGCGGTTGTATCTGCGGCCAACAGCAGTTGCCAGTTCGAAAAAAAACTCAGTAGTCAGAAATAATGATAAAAGATTCAATAGCAATAGTGTCTGGATGTGAAATTAAATTATCACCATGAGCCTATGACGGCCTACTGCAGGGCACAGGCCTTTAATCACAGCATGACATATTTTGTGCATTTTGTTCCTTCTTTCCACATTGCGCTAATAGTTGACGTTGTACGCTATTCTATCTCGCAAGCATTGTATTCAAACATATATAAAACGACCAAGCCCTCCCCGGATCGCTCCAAGCCGAGGGTCGAATCCCACCCTGGGACGCCCTTAAGCTCGTTGTGTACATTTTAAGGCTGAGAGCCATTTGCGCTCGCAACGCACCCTGTGAAGCTGTGAAGGCCATCTGCGGCCAACAGCAGTAGTCAGTTCGGAAAAAAACTCTAAGAATAATAACTCTATGGTAAGCAATATGCATTATAAACATTTTTTTTTTTTATCTATGTAACAGGTAAAGTTTATCTGTCAGCATCCCAGCAAGCGGCTCACGGGTCGGCTGATATTGGATGTCGTAATTTAAAAGTATCAAATATGAAGTTGGCGAACAAAAATGAAATAAAGCTTACACGCGGGAAATCAACGTTTTATAGCCGATGCCGCCACGGAGGGAACATTTTGAAAAAATATTCGTTTATTTCATGTATGTGTGAATATATAAAGGTTTATTGCGACTCATTAATTGGGTACTTTTCACCATCGTCCATAAAATACCAAAATTTTTTTAAATTTATATGTTGTTGTTACTAGTTACATCAAAAAATTAAAACGTAAAGTGTTTATTCAGATTAGGTCCTTACAGAACACTTATAATTGTCAAATGAAGCTACCACTGCGAAGTCAAAGTCAAAGTCAAAAACATTTATTTCAAATTAGGCTTACAAAAAGCACTTATGAACGTCAAGAAATATACTAAAATATAATAAAAAACGATTTAAATACTAAACTAAAAATATGAGTTTTGATGCTTTGAAAAAAAAGCGCTTCAGTGGTTTGGACTGTTGAAAAGAAGCACCCAAGAAAACTCAACAGTGTTGCCTGCTGCTAAGTCAATCAAAAACAAGTTAGCTTGAGAAGAAACCACCAAGAAACTCAGTAGTTTCAAAAAAATTGTGTTCAGTACAGTAATCATTTGTAATCAAAATAATTATATAAAGCAAATTATATTTACAATTTTTATCACATTAAGTATTGGTAAAAATATAATACCAAGGCGAAGTTTATATTATTAATATAGTTTGAAAGCTATATAGTTATTATATATTATATAGTTTGAATATGTAGGGCTATGTGCATTTTGTCATGATTTTCATTATTGTGCCCTTACAGGGTTCATGTGTTATGTACCTATTGAAATTTATAAGAACTTCTAAACCACATGACTGTAATGATAAATATATAAATAATAATCTACAAAAGTATTATTAAGCAGTTAAGTATTATATAAATCTAAGTAAATGATAACATAAAAAAGTAGTGCAGGCGTGGAGATCAACATGTCCATGAGTTTTTATCATTTATATAATCTTCAATACTATAGTAAGCTTTTTTATTAAAATCGACTTTAAATGAGATTTAAACTTATGCAGGGGTAAATCAATTATATTTTGTGGTATCTTATTAAATATTTTAATGCTTAATCCATACAAATGAGTTCCCGACCTTATGCAATCTGAGATTTGGAACGGCAAGTTTGTGTTTGTTTCTAGTGTTATAGATATCATAGTTATATAAAACAGTATAGAAGTTGTCGGGGCGGCCGCCCTCTGGCATCTCTGTATTATCTAGTGATATCGGAGGGAGGGACATGACCTTACCAATTGACATCCAGACTCGAACTGAGCAAAAAATACACACTGTTTTTTTTGCCTTTTTAGTATCGGGGATAGGAAGCTTTGATTGATTTTATGTCCCGAACGTGTATTTTAATTTTAGACGAAACAAACAAATTATTATTTGTTTTGTCTAACAATGTATAGTAATTATTAGTTTATTAACATTAATAGTAAATCTTTTAGTTAAAGTTATGATCATTATCATTGTCAGTCATCAACCGAAGTCAAGAAACGCGTGCTGCGTTGTATTTCACCAAATGAATGGTTAGTCCAGTGGCCCAGACCTCTCTTCCTCTTCCCTTTATTTGCCCTTCTCAAATATTGGCAACGTACTTTTGCTTCCATAGAGTTGCGAGAGTCCATTGCACTTACACCCGGACCTTCGTGAATTTCACGCTCATTGCCTACGATACAAAAAAATAATAAAATCCCACTGAAGGTCCACTGAAGGATTCGCGCACAATATATGGCTATGGCGCAGCACTCTAATTTCTTTAGAAATAATAAACTAACCACATGCACAATCTCACTCAAAAAGTGTCTGCGGCGAAACTCTGCCCATCGCTGCAGTTTGGCAGAATTTCATTCAGGACATTCTTTGCTTGACGATTCTTCGTGATATTGCTAGATGCAATTTAAAGTTTAAGTCTGTATCAAATAAAAAGGAACAATTACGAATATGAAATTAATGTAAACACTCGTCTACGAATATAAGTCAATTTGATAAAAAAACCCTACTGTGCTTTTCTAACAGTTAAATTATTAACGCGGTTCTTTACTTATTATAACAATATTTAAACATAGTTAATAATTAACCCTTTATCCGCGGATATATCCAACAATCCTGGTGGTAAAAAGGTTAAACTAATACTGATTACTATTTGTCAAACCATTTTCACAATTTATTTAATTTTGCATAATTATATAGTTTAAATTACAACCTTAATGCCTTATTTTTGGGTTACAAATCTAATTTCATTAAAAAATATTTCATCATTATAATATAAAAAATACTGTAGGTAAAAAGAATTCTGCAAAAATGTTGAAACAAGTCGGCAGTCCATCCTCTGACCGTCGGCCAAAAAGTTATCGCTAACTAGCGATCGTCCGATCGGACCTTAGCGTCACGAAATTAAGGGAATCGCTCATGGGTGTATACGGCGATAGCATCAGAGAGCCGGGACCCTTTTGGGGGTTACAGATACTTTAGGGATCTTTTACGATACGTCGTTGATTCTTCAGCTTGCGATAAAATGTGTTGCTTTTTGTATGGGGATTAGGTAAGCTAGATTTTAATGTAAATATGCTAATCGACGATATCTTCAATATACTAACTGCTCACATCTCGGATATAAAATTTACTAGATATTACAACGGTTATCTGTCAGTGAAAATTCTAATAAATAAATTAATCTACTGACATACACACTGCGCCACATAGGCCCATACTAAGTATTAGCCTGTGATATGGGTACTAAACAACTGATGAACATACTGATATATTTTTTATGGAAGTGATGCATAGAAAACACCCAGACCAATGCAAATATATTCATGCACACAAATGTTTGTACTGCCCGGGGATCGAACCGGAATTCATCGAGCCGTTTATGAGATAAGCAAGAACAAACAGACAATAGTTATGGAAAGATACCAAAATAATATGTCTAAATATGCTATGACTATTTCTTGCCTTGATCTTATTGAAAGACGAGTTGGTCGAATCGTCAACTTTGGGTTTGCGAAGAGATTTGTCTTGACAGTTTAACCTAAGATATTGCATTATTAAATTTACACAACTTAGATTTTGATCCAAGTTGTGTGAAATCCATATGGTGTAATGGTCGAGACGTCAGCTGCTACACCAAAGGTTCCGGGTTCGATCCCCAGGCAGTTTAAACATTGTGTGCATGAACATGTCTGTTTGTAAAGGTCTGGGTATTTTCTACGTATAATATGTATGTATTTACAAAAAAAAAATATAAGTATGTTTATCCGTTGTTTAGTACCCATACTACAGGCTTCATGCTTAACTAGGGGCTAGATGGCGTTGTGTGAATGTCAGTGGATATTTATTTATTATAGCTTTTGCCCGCGGCTTCGCTCGCATTAAATTCGGGATAACACGGTACTGGCATTTATCACTATACATACGATTTCCCCTCCCTCCAACTTTGAAGTTTCGGGTCAATTCAGAAATTTTTTTAGCAAAAAATATGTTATAGTGAGCTAACCTTAAAAGATAGACATATGCTGTCGCGGACTTTTTTGTAGACCATTAAAGCAGAACAATACTCTCATACCTGACTTTTGTGTAACTTAACCGTTTACTCAGCTACGCAGCGGAAGCTCCAAGTATGCAAAAAATACCCCCGATTTGAAACATTCTTCATTGCTGCTCCGCTTCTATTACTCGTAGCTGATGATATAACCTATAGCCTTCCTCGATAAAAAGCTATCTAACACTGAAAGAATTATTCAAATCGAACCAGTATCCTGAGATTAGCGCGTTCAAACAAACAAACAAACAAACAAACTCTTCAGCTTTATATTTAGTATAGATTTATTGAGATACATTCTAGCTGCGTTATTGGCCTAAATCATGATAAAACATTACGTCACAATGAAGATACCGATACAGACGACTCACGTTCACCGGGAGTCGTTTATCAAGCGATGCCTATCTACAAGATTGGGATTAGAAACTTAAAACTTTGGCCTTACGCCAGCTTTGCTTGGCGCCCTGCGTTTGGTCTGGCTAGATTTCCAAACCGACAAACACATTGAGCCATTCTGATAAAGCACTTGCAGTTTTGGAAATTAGCATCTCTAAGGATCGACTTCAGATCTTAGTATCTGTTGAAGTTTATATGGTATTCTATTCAAAATGGTTACGTTTTAACAATTTCAGTTCTGGTATTTTATGCATTAGGGGATAAACAAGCAACAGAGAGAGAACATTGTAAACCCCATTTTTGAAAAGAGAAACTACACGAGTTTCTTGCCGGTATCTTCCGCTAGATAACAACCTCCCGAACCGGTGGTAGATTCATTAAAAATAACTTCTTATGATTCAAAAGTGTCATGTAATGATTTATTTGAATAAAACATTTTGATTTGAACACTGTATTCATTACGACTCATGCATTTCCGAAAATATATAGTATTATAAGTATTAGCACATTTAACCATTATATATTTCAAAAGAAGCTCTTTAAAATAAGAATGTTGTGTTACCTGTAAGAAACTTAACATTTAGATCATATGGTGTATTGCAATTTCATATTCTTAATGTAAGACTAATGTTATGTTGTTGGTGAACCTAATAACTTTACTTACTAGGTGGTAGACTCGATACTGAGTCGTCTAGGTAGGTACCACCGCAGTGCCAGATATCATCCGTGAAACAGGAGTTTATGCACTTTGTGTTTCGGGATGAGGCACTGTAGCTAGTGAAATTACCGATATCGGACGCAGTGCGGCATTGATGGAGAATAATAACGTCTATCAGTTGTTGGTCTCCTTTAATGCCGCTCGTCATGGTCTGGCGTATCACTTACCATCAGGTGAACGTCCAGAACCGTCCTGTACCACTTACACCAAGTTAGTCGTAAATATCAATAAATCGAATATTCCTTACTTCAATCGAACACAATCTCCCTGAGGAATAACAGTTAAACATCTGCCAGACCCGGTAAGATAAACGCTTCGTGAAATAAGAAAAAATCAATCACAGTTTTTTTAAAACAATACATCCCTGACCTAAATCCGTCATCGAGGCGTGACATTTTTAAAATCCCCGCCTCAACTGACAGACGGCCATGTTTTTTTTCCAATCTGTCATCGACGTTGACAGTTACCAATGGCTGCGTAGATCTGTGGGTGGTCCTTTAATTGTTTAGTGTCAACTTAACGTATGACAAATAGGACAAATTGTGTAGATAAAGTTGATATATGAAGCGACGGTATTTGGTTAGTGAGCGGTTAATCAAGAGCGCCTGTGGGCGGGAGATTCGATTTGTTAAATTGTTCCCGATCTGAACGACGGGAATGACCAAGGATAAAATTAATATACAACTTAGTATAGTACAAATCATAATAAAGGGCGAACGATTAAGTGCTATATTATACACTCTTTCTAACTTCAAATATTTTGTGGTTGATCCCCGTAATGTTACGATGAGCTTTTATTTAAATAAAATTCACTTTTCATTTATTAATGAAAGTTTATTTAAATGTAAACTTACTTCATCCAAGTTGCTGGATTACTTTAATAAATTACTAGCATAAAAATTATAATTTCATATCATGATTTTGTAAAAAAGACATTCGTATGACCCACTGTAGCAGAACATAATACCTGTATAAAACCTTTTTGTATCCATGATTTATAGCGTATAAAGTTAATATCATAAGCCTATAAAGCCCCACTGCAGTGCATAGGCCTTCCCGTACGGAGATCGGGCCGTAATGCACCACGCGGGACCAATTCAAATTTAACGAGTTTTAACGACTACCATCCTAAGATGGTCACCCATCCACTGAGTGACCGTTTAGATAGTTGCTTGACTTTTGCAATCATCAAGCCACGCATTAGCCACTACGCTAATGAGCCGACGTTCATTACTACAAAAAATATGTTTATCATGCGTTTTCCCGTAGCATAGCAATTTATACCATAATTAAGATAACAATACAGTTCGTTACAGCACCGATTATTTCCTTTGAGACTACAACGATACGCGGAGGAGTTTTCATTAACATATAAATAATATATCGCTTTAATGGAAGCCTCGGGCCGTGGATGCATATTCATACGTAGTATCAGGTATTGGTAATGAATAATATTCATATTGAAATAATTTTAGCGTTAAATTGAGCGAGCTGGTTACAAACATAGCACTGCCTACACGTATTACGGATTTGTTTGTTTAAAATAAAATTTCTCCAAATGCAAGTCAAACTCGCCCGTGGAGGGTTCTACAGCAAAAAGTAACAGTATATACAATAAATTTTATTTAATTAGGCACCTACTACGGTTTTATTATGAGAAAATAGTGGTTCACCGTTAATGACGTATAAAAATAACTACAGACTAGATATTGTTCAAACCAAATTTCATTGTTAGAAATCATAGTAATGTGATTATACATTGCTGGCATAGGCGTGCTATTCACCATCAGGTGAGCATACAAGCTGTCCTTTATATTTCATCACCAGATCGTAATATACGTCTCCACTGAGAGGTATGAACCTACCTGTAAGGGTGTATAGGCTTTAGTCGCCCACGCGGGCCCAGTGCGGTTTGGCCGACTTCATATAACCTTTAAATCTCGTCATAGGCGTGCGCAAGTTTCCTCACGATGTTTTCCTTCACCGTTAGAGCGTCGGATGAAAGAAACACAACACTATAATAGAACTAGGTAAATACGTTGCTATCAATGTTTTTCCAGCTCTAAGCCGCCAGCTACCTAAAATCGTATTTAATATATGTATACCTGGATAAATTCCGTACAATTTTTTATAAAATAAGTGACCGTCCGAGGACTGTAGTCTAAACTAGTGTAGCAGACTCGGCGGGCCGACATCTCCGCAATCTGTTGTACACTCAAAAAACATTATCTTGAAATTTGTCGTCGAGACCACCGGCCGCCGCGTGAGGAGACGCGCGTCACTCGATATTTTGATACTAGGTTATATGTCTATTAATATAAACAAATTATTAAAATTTTATTGTTTCGAATAGGTTTTAAGCAATAGTATTTTAAAGTGAATTTAATATACGATTATATTTACAGTGGCCTCTTCACTACGCTCTAAATATAGAAAGAAAGAAAAAAATATTTATTTGGCGCAATAAAATTGCACATGTACAAATAATTATACTATAGTTGTTAAAGTTACTCCTACTACATCATAAAGGTATATTGTTAGAGTTTTTGCTTACAGATGAACTTCACTGTTTGCCGCAGATGGTCTTCATAGCTTAATCGGGCAAATGGCTAGTGTAGATGGCTCAGCCTTAAACTATCAAAGACTTTCATCACTGATCATTGAGTGGTTACGAAAAGATTATTGTCTCGAATGTTCCCTAAAACAACAGAACGTCTATTGTTTGCGGACCATAAGTATAGGTAGACTACCAGTTAATCGTTCGAACGTCATATCAAGAAAACAGCTTACTAGTTTAACTTTGCCCCCAATTAATGTTTACCACAAATGACTTATATCGTCATCAACCTCCTCCACTATTTGCTTACAATGATAAAGATACTAGCCAATAAATAAAATACTTTAAATCAGTAAAAATACTACGAGTAACATATAAAAGATAAGTGACATGTCACATCACTACACGTCGCAATCGTTTAGCGCACGGTCCCTGCGTTATTTCGGTCGCGGGCCGTTCGCGGAACAGATAATCATCGCGCGTTTAATTGTATGTGGCGCTAACGTTACGGGGCATGAGAACTGATCTGCCATCGGGTTACATGGTGGCGGACATGTTTGATTTCACCTTTAATAAATTGATTTGATGTAGCGTAGGACGCCCTCCGGCCCGATGGACCGACGACTTGCGAAAGGTCGCTAGTGGAGGCTGGATGAGAAAAGCGGAGGATCGAGATATCTGGCGGAAAATGGGGGAAACCTATGTCTAGCAGTGGACTGCGATAGGTTGAATAGGAAATTGATTTGACTCGAGATCATACTTTATCTATATTCTTCTTATTTTTTACCCGACTGCCGCAGGAGAGTTATGTTTTTCATGCATATGTTGGTTTGCAAGTATGCAGAAACCCACATGTTTCTGTATTCTATTTCTAATGGGATTGATGGATTTAAACATATGAGATGTCGTCACATTTGTCTTTATAGCGCTGGTGTCACACATATTAAAAGTATAAAGATTCAAAATGTATTTTTGACGCAAGTTTTTATTCTTCTGACGAGTTGTTATAGTTAGATTAATTGACATCTTAGGATAGTTACCCTTAGATTAATCTAACGCAAAAAAAACAGTTGCTTTTTCTAGGTACCAGAATCAGTACTGAGCCGCCTACGTACCACCGCAGTACCAGATATCATCCCGTGAAGTAAGAGTGTTTTGCACTTCTGCGTTTCGAGATGAGGCCGTTGTAGCTAGAAAAAATACCGGGTATATGAGAACTACCATCTGTAGTCTTGGGTGGCAGGCTTTGGGTAAGTCATCGGTCCATCGGATCGGAGGGCGTCTTACACTACGCTTGCCAAGGACACGATCTCTACTCTAGCACTCGTCTGCTCCAACACATTTTCGCGACATAAGTGACCGGCCCACTGCTACTTCTTACTAATCCGGTGAGCTATATCGTTTACCAAGACGATATTATTCTTCTTCTAATCGAGTCGAGATGGATTCATAAGTTCAATATGGTAACGCGACCAATATTGGGCCACTTGAATCGCCCTTTCATTTACCATCCAGAGTTCCCGAAATCTGCACAAAGATGGCCAGTTCGGGCAAGACAGTAAGTGTTCAATAATCTGAGGGGCACCACAGTCGCACATACTGCTTCTGGAATATTCCTAGTTACAAGATTATTTTAAAACAACAATGATGATTTGAACATGCTAATACCAATTGAGGCGTGCAGTCATAAATTGAATCCTAACAATGACCACGATCCGTGACGAGGAGCCTCCCCTCCCTCCTCGAGCGTGACTGCATGCCATAGACGTGCACTCGGCCTGCATTTTAAACTATTTGTCTTCATTATAATGCAGTAAAACACACTTTAAGGTATTTTAGTGGCTGATATATATCGACTAGGTGTTCTAAATTGAAAGGCGCGCCGTGGATTTATGTTAGGCTTCGGACCATTGCTTCGGGAATGGGTAGTTAATTAAAATTTTTAGTGCTCGTGAAAGTTTGGGTTCTGTACACCAAAAAATATATATCATAGCGCTTTTACAGTTTTAGGTACTGACTTGGGCTTAGTGAAGCAGAAACATAATAAATAAATGCATTTTTTTTAATCGTCAGAACTCTTATCATTCTAATAATGCTAAATTTATTCACATCTTCTCTTAGCCTTAAGCCCTTCACATAAAATTAAATGTTGGAGTACGTATAGTACTTGGAGGTAGGTTTCAAATGTCACCTGCTGTTGTCGGAGCCGCCCTGTACCCTACGCATCAGAGACGTAGAACTCTATTATTTTTATTAATGTTTGTGTTGTGAGCGTCGGTGGCTGATTGGTGTCGACTGTTGCTTTCCAACTGGACGACGCTACATGCACAACCTTTAAAACCGCACGACGAGATTTAAAGGTTGTGCATGTAGTCAGTTAGTCCACACTGGGACCCCGTGGACAACTAAGGCCTATATACCATATAAGGGTGGGCTCGTGCCCCTCGGCGTTTGAATTAGCCTGGGTGTTTTCTATGAATAATACGTATATATATACAAAAAGTATATAAGTATGTTTACCAGTTGATGAGTATTCATATTACTAACAAACTAATGCTAAGTTTTAGGCTTAATGGCACTGTGTGAGTGTCAGTGGATATTTTTTATTTATTTATAAGAAAAGCAATTATCTAGGCTACATCATAAGAATAAGTGCTTTGTCAGAAATTAACAACTGTATACAGTTTCCTCATTAATAATTCATCTTTAACTCAAAATCGGTTTAACATGTGTCATCAAAGTAATTGAATGAACGACCAAATATCGGTTGAAATCTATTTTTACCAAACCTACATATCGCGTATACAGAGCCCACTTATCTTTCAACGCTTCTGAACCGACAGTCCACCATCTGTAATGGTGTAATTTTCTTTCAAGTCCAGTGATATATGTAAAATCCGGTCTCGAGTTACATATTTGTCGGCATATAAACCTTTCCGCGCTCCGTTCTAATTTGAGATCAGTTGTTTTTCTCTGGCGATGGGTGGCCGAGGGGTATCCGAAGGAACATGTAAAATTGGAGCATCAAAGTGTAGCATTAATATTGTTTACGACACAGTTTAGCAACAAACAAAAGGCGACGTTCTATTTCTGTTTTGTGATCCTGCGGAATCCGGCGCGGTCTAGCGCGGATGGATTTTGGATCGGGGTTTTTGAATTCTTGTATTCTATTTATGTTCCGTTTGAAATTGATTTGTTATTTTTAGTAAGTCTATATGGAAAAGTATTATGTAATCTTCTGTAACTGATTGAGGGGATTTAAATTCAATTAATGATAGAACTGAAGGACCGACGACTTGCGAAAGGTCGCTGGTGGAAGCTGGATGAGAAAAGCGGGGGACCGGGATGTCTGGCGCAAAATGGGGGAGACCTATGTCCAGCAGTGGACTGCGATAGGTTGAAGAAAGAGAGAGAGAATGATCCAATCAGATTATCCGCTTTTAAGGCATTTCTAGTGAGATTTATGAATTTTGTTTTATGACGTCATAATTTTGATTTTCTCGACACAAATCATCAACAACAAAGGTAAATTACCTTCAGTAATTACAGAACATTTTATTGCGGCATTCTTATACCGTAGGTCACACGCTAGTCAATTAATTAATACAGCAACAAAAGCATAGGGACCTCTAGCCCTAATTTAAGTAATGAGCTTGTATGTCGGCTGCATCACCAAGGGTTCCGGGTTCGATCCCCGGGCAGTACAAACATTTGTGTGCATGAATATGTCTGTTTGTAATGGTCTGGGTGTTCTCTATGTTTCACATGTATGTATTTACAAAAAAAAATGTATATAAGTATTTTATCCGTTGTTTAGTACCCATAATACAGGCTTCACGCTTATCTTGGGGCAAGATGGCGCTGTGTGATTGTCAGTGGAATATTATTATTATGTCTTTTATAATCAACGGTTAAACATACTTATCCATATACTTAATTTTTTTAACTTTATACATATCTAGAAACACCCACGCCAATACACGTCTCGTTCATACCCAGAAATGTGTGAACTGCCCGGGGATCGAACTCGGAAATCTTAATGCAATAGCCGACTTCACAATTAATATAGCATGTATCGATATACAGTACTAGATAGCCCCGAGGGCTATCTGTATTTCATAAGACGGATAATCCACGTATAAAATAACATACGTGTGAATATACGTCAATAAATAATGTTCGAGCTTATATGTAATACTGCACATAGTTTAATAAATTAATCATCATTATCAAGCGAGTAAATTGTATAATTGCTCCCCACGATCACACTGGCACGCTGGCAAACACCACATGGGTTATGTCAAAGTCAAAGTCAAAAACATTTATTTCAAATTAGGCTTACAAAAAGCACTTATGAACGTCAAAAAATATACAAAAATATATAAAAAACGATTAAAATACTAAACTAAAAATATGAGTTTTGATGCTTTGAAAAAAAAGCGCTTCAGTGGTTTGGCCTGTTGAGGCCTGTATGAAAAAGATACCTTCTAACAAATTCCATATGACAATAGTTTAATCAGTGTACGTATTTGCAACAAAACTTCAAATGTAACAGTTACTATAGCAACAAACCAAAATCTACGTATGACTTTCTATACAATTGGCGTATTCTAAACAGCTTTAAAATTTATCAATTTTGCATCTAACCTACTCGAAAATACAGTCAAAAATGGCTCAACCATTCCGTTGAATATTCCCCCGTATGATCGTGTGTAATTTATGATAATTGGATAGCTACAGAAATATGGGGTTTGTAATGAACTTTAAGTCCAAACATTGCGTGCTCGCGAAAACAAATTATTTTTAAATATACGAGTATTAGGCTTGTTTGCAATCTACTTGGTTATTGCAATGGAGATGATGGCGAGTTTAAACATGCATTTGAAATACATAATATCCATTATAATAAATTCACAGAGAGGGTCATATGATCTAGCCCCGATGTAATCATAGCTCTTACAACTGATAAACTTACTTTCTTTGGTTAAAATGACCAATGAATGGACGGAAACGAAATTAGTTATATTTTCGGTCACCCATTCTGGGACTCGCCTCCTTTCTCTATCTTTATAGATCACATTTTGCGCCAAATATCCTAGTCCTCCGCTTATCTTACCCAACCTCTACCAGCAACCTTTCGCAAGTCGTTGGTCCATCGGGCCGCGCGTCCTACGCTGCGCTTGCCAAGACCTCATAATATAGAAAAATATTTTTTTCTGAATTCTGCGGCCTAGACGTAGTCACTACAGAACTAGTCTGCTCCAACGGCCATCGATTCTGCGACATACGTGACCGGCCTACTGCCACTTCAACTCAAGTTCTTACCTGATCACTTATTTTGAAGACGAACAACCGATAACAAGCAGTTGGCATCCATCTGCCACCCACCACCTTATCCAGGTCATCCGTCCATCTGGTACGCAGTGTACTGAAAGTACCTACTGCCACTTCAACTTGCTGATCAGGCGAACTATGTTAGTAATAATAATCAAATTGTATGCACATTACCGATAATTTGCCCATCAATAAATAATGATGGCTATCTATCTAGGTGTTGGGACTTCCCATGGTATTCAACTATGATAATGATGAATACTTGTGCGAAGCGAACAATTATTTGCACAATGCAAACTATAAGTGGTCAAAACTGGTGGCGCATTTAATTAAATAGTTAATTATTTTCATAATTTGTTACTTTCAGTACACTGCGTACAGATGGACGGATGACTGGATAAGGGTGTGTGGTAATTGCTTGTTATCGGTTGTTCGTCTTCCAAAATAAGTGATCAGATAAGAATTGAGTTGAAGTGGCAGAAGGCTGGTATGTATGTCGCAGAAGCGATGGCCGTTGGAGCAGACAAGTTCTGCAGTGGGAGACCGCGTCTCGGCAAGTGTGTGGAGAGCGTAGTGTAGCGACGCTGGGGCCGATGGACCGACGACTTGCGAAAGGTCACTGGTGGGAGGCTGGATAAGGAAAGCGGACCGGGATATCTGGAAGAGACCTATGTCCAGCAGTAGACTGCGATAGGTTGAAGTGAAGATAAGAATCGGTGGTTAGTGAGCAACGTTCGACTTGGTTCGGAGATGGATTCGAATTCCGCGGGGAATCTTCACTTTTTGATATTTTTACTATAGTTTGGTTAGGTTAGGTTAGTGTAGTCGTACACGTAGGCCCAGTGCGGATTGCCTGACTTCACGCACAACCTGCGAATCTCTTCACAAGCATGCGCAGGTTACCTCACAATGTTAGAGGCTTATTTGTGTGTGTGTAAGTATGTACAGTTATGAATCCAATCAAATAAGTGTTCTCCTCCCTTTATCTGGATGCAAGCAGTAAAGCACACTCCCCCGCATTTAAAAATGTATAATTTAATATTTTCCAAGCGCCAAGTGTAATTTTTGTGTGCCACATGAGCCCATTATAGGTGATTCACGTTTATGCATCACAATAAAAATGCCTAAAAGACCATTATTGGCCATACTCTACGCGGCAATGCTACAGTGAATAAATTATCAGTGTTTATTAAATTTCAACTTGGCGTTGTTCAAACAGATACACTTAATGAATTACGAATGCCAAATGGCCTATTTTCCAGTGCTGTTATGGGTTAACTTTTGCGGTGTAATTATGACTGTATTTATTACCAGAGATAAATTAATGTCATAGTTTTTCATTAAGACATATTTTATTTTCAAATTGAAAGTAACGTTATTTAAAAAATAAAAAATATTAATACATACGGCACGAGCCCGTACGCGGGTGTTTAGGCCATAGTCGTCCCGGGCCCAGTGCGGGTTGGACTACTACATTACATCTACGTCTGAACTAAGAGAAATTAACTTGTAAGAGAAATTAACTTTTAATTTACTTGTATCTCGGACGATAGCGCTCATCTCAAAGAAATCTGTTTAGTAATTGTACAAAAACTTACAATCGTTATAATTACTGCACATATTCATGCGTCGGTGGCTAATTGGTATGGGACTAGTGCCATCCAACCGGGAGGGCGTCGGTTTAAATGTCGCCACGTATCAATGTGTTATCGAATTTTCGAAATTATATGTACGGTATCCGACGCTCTTACAATGAAGGAAACATCGTATTGGAGATACTTACACATTTGAACCGTTTGGGGTCGAAACATTAGGCTCATGGGGACCAAGTGCCCATAAACTTTATCGTGATTTGGCTAAGCGTTTGGCAGAGTCATCTCACGATACGAAGGCTGGTCTTTATCTCGGACAGAGAATTAGCTTCGCAATTCAGCGTGGCAACGTGACCAGCCTCTTGGGCACCTTTCCACATGATGGCGACCTCAATCAGATATTTTATTTATAGCGAGTATTCCCTATGAATAAAATATCTTTTTGTATTTATTTATGTTTCTAGGCTTTTTGTAAATATATTTGAATTAGTTATATTTTAATTTTAACAGATGTAAATATTTAGATAAATATATCCATTTTTTAATATGTGATCCATGTTAGTTATTATACTTTATATTTATTCCACAAACCTGTGGAGTTGGCTTCTCCCGAAAACTGTACGACGATATATGCCATCCCATTCAAATTAAAAACATACAAGTTGTCATTCAATGCAAATATTTCTTTCATTCTAATGTTGCAACCTACGAACCCCAGACTACAAAATCAGTAACGACGGAGAGGAAAGTTTTAAAAGAGACCACTCAAGCACGCTTCATTTAACTCTTATTGATTCTCGCGGTTCGTTACAAATGCAAAAACTTCTATTAGACAAGTCCTGAGCGGCTTTGATATGCAAATCGGGACTCTTAAGCGAAACAATAGATTCCATTCGCCATTTTGTGACAGTGAAACTTCTAAGAATGAATTAGTTATGTACATTTGAAATTAAATTACCCCTGATGCGGAGTGTTTGGGTTTATTTGCGTGGCTTGTCTGTGGGGAACAATGAGAGCATCGGTGGCTCAATGGTGTGGACTGTTGCCCTCCTGTCAGGAGGGCTGAGGTTCAAATCCCGCCACGCACCAATGTGATTTCGAATTTTCGAAATTATATGTACGTTATCCGACGCTCTTACGGTGATGGAAAACATCGTGAGGAAACCTGCGCACGCCTGCGAAGAGATTTAAAGGTTGTGGGCCTATATACCCGCGCACGGATAGGCTCGTGCCCCTCGGTGGGGACGTTTAATAAGCTGATAATGGAACAATGAGAGACAAAGAAACATGTCACTCTACATCTTTGTTAAAGAGAAGTTCAGTCAATTTTCAAAAAAGGTATTATGCAGAATATAAATATCAGTTGCAATGTAAATGCAGTTGCCTTGGAAATACCATGTAAATCTAATTGCCTTTTTATGACACCAATAAGAGCGTCGGTGGCTCAATGGTGTGGACTGTTGTCTTCCTACCGTGAGGGCGCAGGATCGAATTCCGCCGAATACCAATGTGATTTCGAATTTTCGAAATTATATGTACATTATCCGACGCTCTTACGGTGAAGGAAAACATCGTGAGGAAACCTGCGCACGCCTGCGAAGAGATTCAAAAGGTTGTGCGTGAAGTCGGCCAATCCGCACTGGGCCCGCGTGGACGACTAAGGCCTATACAGGGTGTATACGGGTAGGCTCGTGCCCCTCGGTGTGGGGACGTTTAATGAGCTGATGATGATGATGACATCAGTGGAAGTGACTGTCAATTTGCAAACCTGATGGTAAGTGATACGTCAGACCATGATAGACGCAGTGTCGAAGGAAGTTAAGGAAAAGAAAGGTTAAAGTTAAACCTAAGTAAGCAAGTTGAAGTGGCAGTGGGCAGGGCACATAGTGCGCAGAACCGATGGCCGATGGGGCGGAAAGGTTCTTGAGTGGCGTCTGCAAAACGGAAAACGAAGCGTAGGCCGACCCCCAACCAGATGGACGGATGACCTGGTTAGGGTGGCGGGTAGCAGATGGATGTCAACTGCTAGGGATCGGCCAGCGTAGATATCTTTAGGAGAGGCCTTTGTTCAGCAGTGGACATTTTAGGCTGTAATGATGATGATGATGAAGGAAGTTAATGACAAAAGCAAGTTATTATTTTCAGTCGACACTGCCCTGCGCCCATCACCCGAGATAGGTATTTGGTCCATATACCCGGTAATTTTACAAACTACAGTGCTATTGGGAAGATATATCGTGAATTTTTATTTTAGGTCTGCCGTTTTGCTTTAAGTAACAGAGAACCATTTAGGTTACAATATTGTGTTTGTTTGTAGTTTGTTTTTCTAATTTTTAAGTGATTACAATAAGCCAAATTTGATAAATGTATCTAGAAACATGCTTTTTATTTATTTATTTTCTGCTAGTCACATGGTATTGCATTGGTGTACCATAAATAAAGCGGTACATTGATCACGTGACACCCTGCAAGGGCACTGCAAAAAAAGAGAGCGACGTACATATAATTTATTTATAACAGAGATACATAAGTTTATTAGCTTAACAATCCATAATCCTTATCTTCAAAAAATCGTTTAATGTGTAATATGCATTTTGTAAGAGACGTGTTTTTAGTGTTTTTGTGAAAATATTATAGTTTACTAATCCTTTTATTTTGTTTGGTATATTGTTATAAATCGATATAGTCATCCAATATGGGCCTGATCTAACTATGTGTAGGGATTTAGCCTGCGGACAATTAAGTTTATATCGATTATTCCTTCTAGTTTTAGTATTGAATAATTGAATAATTTGGCTTCATATTAATTCTGGAAAAATAGATGAAAAAGGCTCAAGGCAAAGCAATTCCTCGCTGTTGACCTCATTCCAAGGCTAACTCTTTATAATTGTACATGTCCAAAATAAAACAATTTGCCGTAAACGACATAGGGCGTGCCCAAAGGCGGTCAATTACCAAAACACAAAGAGCTCTGAGTGGAATTGTTTGTATCCATATCCCGAAAACAGGAAGCGTTTACCTTCTTCCCCGCCACACATATTAAAACTGGATACAAAAACTGTGCGTTGAGTTGCGCGACGACGGTAAGGTTCCGTATCTATTTAAAATAAAATAAATGAATAATAATCCAGAGCGTCGGTAGCGCAATGGTATGGACTGTTGCCCTCCTACCGGGAGGACTGTGATTCACATCCCGGCACGTACCAATGTGTTTTCGAATTTTCGAAATTTTATTTACGTTATCCGACGTTCTTCCGACGCTCTTACGGAAGGAAAACATCGTGAAGAAACCTTCACGCACGTCTGCGAAGAGATTCAAAGATTGTGCGTAAAGTCGTTCAATCCACACTGGGCCCGCGTGGACGACTAAGGCCTAATCACCCTATACGGTAGGCTCATGGGGACGTACAATGAGCTGATGATGATGGTGAAATAAATAATTACATGCCATAGAGCGTGCGATGCTCAGAATATCTGTGACGGACAGAATCCGTAATGATGTTATCCGACGGAGAACTAAGGTCGTCGTCATTGGTCGGATCGGCACTCTGAAGTGGAATTGGGCTGGCCATGTCTCCAGACGATCCGATGGACGGTGGAGCCGGAACGTATCGGAGTGGAGACCTCTTTTGGGCAAGCGTAGTGTGGGACGACCTGTGGCGCGGTGGTCTGATGGCTTGCGAAAGGTTGCTCACGGGATGAATGCGCTGCTCAGGATAGGAATGGTTGGCGCTCTTTTGGGGAGGCCTATGTTCAGAAGTGGACGAATGTTGACTGATTGTGCAAATAATTACAGGCATTCACCCAGCGCTACATAACCTCAAAAATTTAACTAAACTATGGATAAATATTGTGTATATTTGTACTTAAATACTTTTTTCTCTGACGATCCATGGTTGGTTGAGATATCTACTGCTATACCAGGGTACGAACCCTAGGTACAGTACAAACTTTTGTGTGCATGATCGTGTCTGTTTGTAATGGTCTGGAAGTCTCTATGTACTATAATTATCCCTGAGAGAAGCCCTGAGCACAGCCTGCTTGCATGGATATCATATTTAGCCTTAACAGCTGGCTTATGGTATTTCTGTTTTCCAAGATGTTCACAAGTTAAAGTTACTGGGCTTAATATTATTATTTATACACACATATACAAATTTGGGATAAATATATTAAACTGAAATAATAATACATAAGTACAGCTTATTCCAATCGGAATTTCCTCCAGCAGACCCAAAAAGGAAATATACATTTGAGAGTTTTGAGACAGGCAAAGTGTGCATACGTTTAGAACAAAGATACCATTACAGATCATCATCATCATCATCATCAGCTCATTAAACGTCCCCACCGAGGGGCACGAGCCTACCCGTATAGGGTGGATTAGGCCTTAGTCGTCCACGCGGGCCCAGTGTGTGTTGGACGACTTCACACTGAACCTTCGAATCTCTTCGCAGGCGTGCATGAAGGTTTCCTCACGATGTTTTCCTTCACCGTAAGAGCGTCGGATAACGTACATATATTTTTCGAAAATTCGAAAATACATTGGTACGTGTCGGGATTTGAACCTCAGCCCTTCCGGTAGGAAGGCGACAGTCCACACCACTGAGCCACCGACGCTCTCATTACAGATATAAATATATAATTACAATATGTTATAGTTTTCGAATTAATATATGGTTATGGTTCTAGTCCAATCCCAACTACCCCTGACATGCGTGCCCCCCCCCCCCCCCGCTCGCGCCCCGCATACCTGCAGTAATAAAGAGCTTACGTGCTAGTGGTATGTCGCTCGGAGGAATATTGACTACACAACTCTTTAATGTACTGACGAGTCTTCTATTAAGGCTACAAGTTACTTTATTTTTTTGTCAAGGAAATACCATTATATAAGCTGACCCCGGCGAACTTTATATCGCCTTAGAACTTATGAATCGGCCTATATTTATACTGTCTTTATCATCGAGGAACGAGATTAAAAATCCTATGACCATATCCTGCTTTAAAGTAAACTCTTAACCTATTTTAAAATTGGTTCAGCTGTTTTTGATTGATAAAAAATACCGCACCGAACCTACCGTTCTGCAGTCCCAGATATCGTCCCGTGAAATATAATTATTTTGCACTTTTATGTTTCGGGATGAAGGCATTATAGCTAGTGAAATTTCCGAGTATAAGTTGTTTCAGATGACGGGCGCAGTGCGGCATTGATGGAGAACTGTCTATCAGTTGTCAGGAAAATAATGTTCATTCAATGCCGCTCTGTTATGGTCGGGCGTATCACTTACCATCAGGTGTGCGTCCTGACCGTTGTGTTCACTCTGTGACATTAAAAAAGAAGTTATATATGTTGTGGCTGAATATCAGCGATTTGTTATCAGTTAATCTTATGCTGAGCTATGACCCTTTTTCATCACTGAGACCACAGACATCCGAATATACAATTAGACTGGACAAGCCGCCAAGTTTATATGCAGTCCCAGTGTCGCAATTTCTTTTCGGTTCTTACCTGTGAAAAGTTATTATATTTCTTGGTAAATTTACTGATTCATTGCGATGATGGCATGTTACAATTGAACAGGATGGCATTTTGGAAAAAAACGGTAATTTCTTCTAATATTCGTGCGTCTTGACTCGTCTCACAGAGCGTAAACTGGCAGCCAGTGTATGCTCGTTGAGCTTACATTTGTCGCACTTTAAACGCGGCTTGCCCCATCTCCTGTATTGGGAAATCTGTGACTGAGACACTCAACTGACTCTGTGTCTAATGTCTTCTACTTTTTTATTCTTTATCATGTTTTCTTTTGTTTTGGTGTACCTGTGCTTATAATTTGTAAAACCTATACATTTATTTATGAAAATAAAAAGTTCAATCTTTCTATATATTAAACTACATCTGATGGCCACTGCCTCTTATTCCATAGTACAACGCAATAAAGCTATTTTAGGTAAACACTAAAAGCGATCACAAAGCGTCTGATGTGTAACATGAAAGACATCTAATAACGTTCAATTACAAATAATTTAAACATGGGATTTGTCAACAAGTGTGCCTGTGCGTGCTATATTCGGCAATTCTATGAATCCGTTAAACGGAACGGTTGATATGTTTATTATTACGACTGGGCACACCGGCATCGAACTGACTATTTCCAACCATTTTCGGTGCTTACTTTATTTAGTATTGAACGTGTGTGGTCTTTGGGTTTTAGGGGCTAAAAAGCGAAAGATTTATGTTTTGAAGGGAAACCAGAGTTGTTTTTAGGGACTATGTTCATAGGTGTAATTTTGCAGAGAAGTAATAATGAACGTATATTATGTAGAGTTCTTATTCATCATCATCAGCCTATTAAACGTCCCCACGGCACGAGCCTACCCGTATGCCTTAGTCGTTCAAGCGGGCAATGTGTGGATTATTCGACTTTACACACACCCTTAAATCTCTTCGCAGACGTGTGCATGTTTCCTCACGATGTTTTCCTTCACCATAAGAGCGTCAGAAAACGTTCATATAAATTCGAAAATTCGAAAGTACATTGGTATGTCCAAAGGCAACTGTCCACACCACTGAGGTACCAACGCTCTAGCACCGAGTACTTATTGTGTGTCGCAAATAAGAATACAATACGATAACCCCTGTGGTGTTATGATTGAGAAGTCTGTTATTGTACCAAGGATTCTGGTTCGATCCCCAATACAAACATTTGTATGCATGAACATATTTATATTGGTCTGGGTGTTTGTATAATTATTTAACGACATAGTTAACATTACTTTGGATATACATTTAAACTTTGTTGTACTTTGATAACCTGGTGTTTGTATCGTTGTTTCTATTAATAAATAAAACAAAAAAGTATGTTAAACTAATATGTATTTACAATCAGACTGCCTAGCAGCTTACAAACAATGTTTAAAATGTATGGATTTGTGATATGCTCACAAAACAATCGAAAAGTGTTCCGAATGCAGCGACAGCACACATACACATATTTCGAATGAGCGTACCTTAACAAAAGCCTACAAACTGTATTCTCTATGGCGGTTCGTTTTTGAGGCACGGATGGCGTATCTACCTTCATATATACAGAATCCCACCAAAAATAAAATGTTGCCGAGAAGACTACATAAGGTTTGCTCTGCAAAAAAGATATTTGAAATCATGTAGAGGTTTCTGAATCTACAAGGCCTATTTCTGCCAACCCTAACAAAAAAAAACCGAGAGAGTACCGAGTCTACCACCTAGTAAAGTTGGTGGGATTTATCCAGTATTAAAATAAATACTATTAACAGTCAGTGACGACCTTCGACACTGCAATGACAAGCGTATCACTTACAATACGGTGAGCGTACTAGTCGAAATATTTAGATAGCAGACAGTTTATTTGAAATTAACAAACATTTGTTGTTTGATTGGATGAGGTAAATGAATAATTTCAAAGCGCAATATTCATAATGAATATAGCTCGCAAACAAATATTAAAGTTTTAAGTTCACAGAACATAGTTCAATATTGACTTATCTCTAGTCAAAATATGATTTCAGAGTACTTTGATTATCCCAATGAAATTAAAATTTCATACATGCTTTATGCAATACTAAATTTTGCCTGCGTCTTCGCTTGCGTTGAATTAGAGGTATAACGGGGCACTATCCGGGTTCATCATCATTATCAGCTCATTAAACGCCCCACTGAGGGGCACGAGCCTACCCGTATGGGGTGATTAGGCCTTAGTCGTCCACGCGAGCCCAGTACGGATTGCACGACTTCACGCACCACCTTTGAATCTCTTCGCAGGTGTGCACAGGTTTCCTCACGATGTTTTCCTTCACCGTAAGAGCGTCGGATAACGTACATATATTTTCGGAAATTCGAAAACACATTGGTACGTGGTGGATTTGAACCTGAGCCCTCCCGGTAGGAGGGCAACAGTCCACACCATTGAGCCACCAACGCCCTTGAACTGCGAAAAGTCCCATACAAAACTGTAACCATCCGATTCCCGATAGGCGTGCGCAGGTTTCCTCACAATGTTTTCCTCCACCGTAAGAGCGTTGAGAGTTGAGCGTACAATTTTTTTGTATTGAACAGGAGGCAAACGAGCGTACCGTTCACCTGATGGTAAGTGACACGCCGCTCATGAACATTTGCAAGACCTCAGGTCCCAGAAATGCGTTCCTTTAAAAATCCCCTTTAAATGTGTGAGATACGTCTGACCATGACAGAGCGGCATTGAATGAAACCAACAAATGATAGACAGTAATTCTTTATCAATGCCGCACTGCGCCCGTCACCAAAGACAACAGATGTTAGATCTCCTATACCCGGTAATTTTACTAGCTATGGTGCCCTCATCCCAAAACGTATAAATGTACACACAACACATAACACGTAACACTTCTATTTCACGGATATCTGGTACTGCGGTGGTACCTACCCTGACGACTCAGTGCCGAGTCTTTAATCTTTTACAAAATTGCTATTGAGCTGGTTCTTCTTAAATAGTCCGATTTTGCCGTTCTATTGATAAAGTTATAAAAAAATAAGAATGAAATGAAATTTTATAATTAACGTGAAATATTTTTAGAGTTGAGTTTATTTATTTAGAAAGAAAAATAATTTATTATTTTTGCACATTTTGACAACGAAAAGACCATACACTTAGCAAATTCAACTATAGTATTTTATATACATGAATACATGATTCAGGGATGCTTTAATTATAGGCTGCCACAGCTTGGACAAACAAAACATGCGTATAAAATATAAAATCTATAGCTATGGACAGAAAATAACATAATTAAGGTAAAAACCAGAGTTGATTTATATTATCTGATAGCACAGTAAAATGATTGCAATACTGGATCAGTTCATACATCAGACCGACTCCCCGATAGTAAAAGGCGGAAACTTTGTCTGTAATCCTAATGGAGCTCTTAATAGACACGTTAATATTCGTCTTATCTAAGCCACCCGACTTGGCTCCGATAAAAATAACGAGCCCTTAGCAGTACGACGTTGATGAATCCACACAAAAACGGCCTCATTAGGCATCGCTCGCCAAAATGTCAATCCTAAGCCAGTAGTGCCGCGGCCCTCATTAACGATCATTTTTGACAACCGATTTAGGTCAATATTTAGATCTGTTCTTGAGAATACTTATATTTTACTTACTTATGCGTTTTTGTGTCCATGTCTTTTTGTATTTATTGGAGTGTTTCTATACATAATATGTTTGTTATTTATATTTTTAGTATCCTAGACTACACGATCCAAGCTGTAGAAATTGCAATTGGCACCTTAGTTTTAGAAATGGGGATTTTTCAAAAGTTAAAAAGGGCTAGATTGAACTTCCATGGAGCGAGTTATGCTTGGAGTCTCCCTTAGGGATAAGATCAGAACTAAAGTTACCAACATAGCCCACCAGATAGGCAAGTTGAAGTGGCAGTGGGCTGGTCACGTATGTCGCAGAACCGATGGCCGTTGGAGCAGACGAGTTCTGGAATGGAGACCGCGTCTTGGCAAGCGTAGCGTAGGACGCCTTCCGGCCCGATGGAATGACAACTTGCGAAAGGTTGCTGGTGGAAGCTGGATGAGAAAAGCGGAGGACCGGGATGTCTGGCGCAAAATGGGGGAGACCTATGTCCAGCAGTGGATTGCGATAGGTTGAAGAAAGAGATTAAGCTTCAAAAGATTTTCTGTTCTTTAGAATTTTAGGTACCAGCGCAGTTCTAGATTTCGTTTGTTTTATAGAACATTTACCGGTATAACGTCTGTCGTCTTGGGTGACCGGCGCAAGGCACTGTTGAAGGAGAATCAATTCTTAATCAGTTATATAATCTTATATTAGATGAGCGAACTAGCCGTCTTGATTACTTAATAACATAAAAAAATGCCACTAAAATGCTTTGTTTTCCGCATTATACAAAGAAAACTCATTTGCATCTGTTTACTGTCACCAGTTTCCATTTATAACAATGTCCCGCGTGTTCCGAAACGGCCGAAAAATATCACAACACGGAATCTCAATCCGCAAATGGTGGTGTTAAAGTCGCCCTTATCAAATCCGACAACAGTACAGAAGAAACCTTTCTGGAACGCGGCGGACAGACGACAAGCCCCGCAGAGATTAATTCAGTGAATAAATAAAAGTCAGCGGATTAGGCCGAAGTCGTTCCCCCCTCTCGGGGTGACCTCGCGTGTTGGAAAAATGCTCCGACATAAATAAAATGGACGACACCGAATCAAAGTGAAACAGTGTGGCTGATTAATGAGCTGCTACCGTTTGAGGGTACGACTCTGTTTGGGGTTCCTTAAGACTGGTGGGTGGAGTCATTGGGATCTTTACTGAAATCTCAGTCTATTTGTTATCAAAGTAAGACCCAAATACGATCAAAACAGTGTTACAAAAATGCTCTCATCCCGAAGTGCAAACGCAAAGTTTTGACGTTCATAAGTGCTTTTTGTAAGCCTAATTTGAAATAAATGTTTTTGACTTTGACTTCGACTTTGCAAAAAAACGATAGGTATCTGTCACTAAGTTAGTACGTAAGCGACTCAGTACCGAGTCTATTTAGTAACTAGACGACCCATATGGTGTAATGGTCGAGACGTCAGCTACTACACCAAGAGTTCCGAATTCGATCTCCGGCAGTACAAATATTTTTATGCATGGACATGTTTGTTTGTATTGGTCTGATTGTTTTATATGTACAACATGTATTTATTTACAATAAAAGAAGAGTAGTATGATCATCGGATGAACTTACGTATAATTTGGAAAATTCAAAATCACATTGGTAGGTGGCGGGACTAGAACCTGTACTCTACACTTCGGAAAGCAATAGTCCACACCAAAGAGTCACCGACGCTCATATATCAGGGTATTTTTGAATGCTCAATGCATATAACTTAGGCCCTAATTTGCAATTCTCTCCCTCTTCTCGCAGCCCACAGGTCAATGGTCTTAATATCGATGAAATTGGAAAGTCTTCCAAAGAATTTTCGTTAATTTGAAGACTTCTTTCTGAAACAAAATGATTTTAAAGTATAGAAACTGCAAATAGTTTTCCGATAAGTATTATGCTAAGCCCAATAAAGACGTCGTTTAAACCCGCAAACAGAATGCGTTCACTCTAAAGATTAAATTGAATTAAGTTCACTGCGCATTTTCGTTGAAAACAAAACACTATTTCATATAGAAAGCGCGTAAGCTGAACATTTAATTGTCACGTGGTAGTCAGCGGGTGAATTTTTAAAACTGCAGGAAAGTTCAATTTTAGTAATGGCTAATAAAATTTACAATTTAGACATTTCGGCATGCTGATATATTATTTTGTTTTCATTACTTCACTAGCTTTGTACCGCGGTGTTATCTGCGGTTTCTTTCGAAATTAATTGCCTGTTAACAGAAACCATTATTGTGTCAAAGTACAATCTGAATTAAGTATCCTGAAATTTTCTTTTCAAATAAGTTTTTTGATATGTGCACTGTTCCCAATACATGATCCGCGAATACGTAAAAAGTCAAACGTAGCGTATTAATACAGGGTGTCAGCTGACCCTGGGTTCATAGTATGGACCAATTTTCATTAAAATCGCTTAGGCTTAGGATGTGAGAAGTAACAAACATACATACTCACAAACTTTCGCCTTTATAATATTAGTGTGATTAATGAATTCCCTAAGTAAGAATTAAAAGTATAAAAACTAAGCCAGTGTTCTATAATAAAATAAATTGTTTTGAAAATAGGGTCCAAAATCAACTGAAAGACCACACGAAAATTTTACATATCTCTAACATCAAAATAGTTACTTAAATTAAATAGAAGAATTTAACAGAGCCATCTGCTTACGTAAATAAAACCCTAAAGTTAGAGTGCTTTGGTTATACCAAAACTTTTTGCTATCAACGAAGACTTGTCGAAAATCCTGACATCTTCAAAATGATGGGAACGTGACGGCAATCTAGAGCCGCAACTTTTAAAATAGTAATTTTAATAGGGTTTTGTAACATGTGGTGGAGACATGAGAGGAATTGTCCATTGCATAGTTACAAAACTTTGGAAAGCCAAAGGAATCTCAACCTTAAGTATTGTATATGAGCGTAAGGGGACAATAGCACGAGCGGTAAGTTAGCCGAGTTAGACGGGACGGTTCTAGCCAATGTTACATTACCGCAAATTGCATTAGGGCTTGTGGATGTACTGCTGTATATGCGAATATTTCAGATAGTATGTCTCAGTTATATTTATTTATACCAATGATAAAATTATATAAATAATTATATTTCTCAAACAACAGAAATTTTTCCTTTTTATTCATATATTTATCTTAATATTATGTATTACTTTATTTACATCTTTGTTTTTATTAGTGTATTTCTTCATTGTATCGATTATTAAATTGATATTGTAAACTGTGTAAAAATTGTAATTGTTATATTGTATCCTTATATCTATGTTAAACTGTACATTCGTGTTTTTATTTATTCTAAAATATTTATGTGACTTTATTATTAATAACTCTCTAATTCGTATAGGGCCCAAATGGTTTTAAGCCCGATCTCTCCATACCGCAATACGTTACGAAGCACAGACTGTCAACGATTAATGACAGAGGACGGTGATGATTATTACAGAAATCTAACGGTTTGAAACCATAATTTGGGAACCAAACGACGTTCATAGAATCCCCTGATAGTCTGAAAAGAAGCAAGAAATCGCTTCGGACAGCGAGTTATCAACTTGCAATTTCGTGAAGCAAATTAATATTGTTTGTATTTGGTAATTTTGTAAACAAGCTTGACATATTTTTAATTATTTCACATATAATTACAAAAATGTCATACTCTTTTGATATACATTTCACATAATAATTTATTGTAACTTTAATACGATAAAGTGCTGACACATGAAACTTTTTTATAAGTTTTCATTTAACTTGCAATGTATGTTATAATTTAACACAACATTTTTATTATTATTTTTTTTAATTTTTACTTCATATATGTAAATACAGCATGGTGTTCACTATCTCATATGACGCTTACTCACTGCAAAATATATCTATCTTACAAATAAAAGCATTATTATAAGTACCTATAAATAGAGAAAGCATATTTAATGCAATCACAAAATTAGTGCAAAATCTGAAAAACCTGCCGCATCTGTCCTCCGCATATACTGCATCGAAACCGATCGGAGAACTAGAACGGATCATAAAATGCACGTCCCTGAGAGAAGTCGTCCCAATCAATCACGGACTAATAGAAAATTCCAAGTCAATACCGAGAGGCGATCGGCCGGATTACGTCTGCCATTACATATTGCTCGTCTCCTATAGATTGGAGTAATTGTATTCAATCCAATATGCCTCAAAGCGACGGCTTTGCTACACATTTTCTACTTTAAGGAATAATGTTTTATGTAGCAATAATTTGGTATCTTTTGCCGGCCGAAATTCACTCTTATAATTACCGAAATATAATTTATAATAAATGATATGATAATCGCAACTACATTCCGTCTTAGTTAAGAAGATGTTGTATTCTAATGGTTCTTTTTTATTTATATATTTGTCATTGTTTGTTCAAATTCTAATTAAAGTTACTAATTGCTCGTGTGCTGCCAATGCCTGTGAAATTTTTGGGAATTATAATAATATTTACTTTATATTTCGAAATCTTTTTATCTGGTTTGTTATTATTTTTTCACCATTCATTCGAACTGAACTTTTGTTTTTTAGTGAACGTTTACAATGCTTACGGCAAAGGAGTGGCACTCCTGAACTGCTAGCGTGTTCCCCGATCATTATAATCTGGGCATCTTTAAGGCAAGAGTGAACAGGCTGTTCCTAGAGAGGCATGATCTATCAGGTGAGATGGCGGCTAAATGTCTTATACAGTTTAAAGGTAAAAAAAGACTAAAGGCAAGCAGAGGAGTAGACGGCTCACATGATGACATGTATACCTATCGCACAGATTTCCCAATACAAGAGATGGGGCAAGCCGCGTTTAAAGTGCGACAAATGTAAGCTCAACGAGCATACAATGGCTGCCAGTTTACGCTCTGTGAGACGAGTCATGACGCACGAATATTAGAAGAAATTACCGTTTTTTCCAAAATGCCACCTGTGCAATTGTAACATGCCATCATCGCAATGAATCAGTAAATTTACCAAGTAATAGAATAACTTTTTACAGATAAGAACCAAAAAGAAATTGCGACACTGGGACTGCCTATAAACTTGGCGGCTTGTCCAGTCTAATTGTATATTCGGATGTCTGTGATCTATCGAATATCGATTACTACCCATGGACATCCGATAGGTACTCCGAAGAAGCAACAAGTTCGTTACTGACCTTTGAAAGGTAGAGTAAAAAGATATTAAGTAAAGGGTTAGGGGATAGGGATTTCTTCCCCAGTTACCTCACTTGGCGAAACACGCTCGTGCTGATGTGGAAGAGAGAATGATAATTATTTTTAATCAATTCACTGACTGACTGAGTCGCATTAAGTTTACCTTTGACTCTTTCTCTCTTCAAGTTGTTGCAGTCCACTGCTGGACAGCCTACGCCATTCTGCGCTTTATGACAAATTTATATATTTCTGTTCAGTTCATGTCTAGTTCAGTTTTTTGTGTTGGCTAAGGAACCCCTAAAACGAATTAATATCGTAGCTAGTAAAGTAGTAAGTAAGCAAAACTCCGAGAAGGGTACAAAACGTAACGAGCCCGTAGCCCGAGCTCGTCTTTACAAAATTTTGCGTCTGTTGATTGAAAATTGCGGAATGTAATTGAGTTAAAATTGGATTTTTGGGAAATGGAAAAGTATTAATGAACCTTGAAAGCTTCGCCGGATACTCGGGCTAATGCAAGACTCAATCAATTTGGATATAATCAAAGCAACGACCCTGAGCTCCGATTCTACTAATCTACTTGCCATGACACACTGTGCTGCCTTCCGATCTGGAGTGTGCAGGTTCAAATCCCGCCACATATCACTGTATTGTTTAGAATTTTCGAAATTACATGTACGTTATCCGAAGCTCTTACGGTGAAGGAAAACATCATGGGGAAACCTGCGCACGCCTGCGAAGAGATTCAAAGGTTGTGCGTGAAGTCGACCAATCCGCACTAGGCCCGCGTGGACGGTTTACCCTTTACGAGTAGGCTTTGCCCTCTGTGGAGACGTATAATGAGATGATGATGTTACGACACTATTTCGAGACCTATCAATACAACTGTATATTTAGTATCCCGGTAAGTTAAATGTTAATAGTTTAAAATGATGATGGCTATTAAGAGGGGGGATGATGCAATTCTAAACAAACTCATTGCATCGGAGAGACAAAGCCAAAAAGAGGCCCACTCCCCTGGTCCATCCACCTCAACATCTGCACCGTAAAGAAGTGCATCGGTGGTGGCCACATGGACATCGCTAAATGTATTAATTTTAAGTTCTAATTGTAATAATGAAGAGTAAGACTTAAATAATGTAAGAGTTATTGCTACTATTATTATATAAATATAAAACAGAGAGTATATATGATGTTATTTATTCCATTTATTCTATATTATTCACCCCCCTACTTTACCTAATGTAAATATTTAGTTATTTTAATTCTGACTGTTATCCAATTCCCCCTTTAACCAATTCTTTTGCCCCATGCGCGGAGCACTAACATAATATTATAATAATTAAATTACAAAATAATCTTAAAATAAAAAGAGTACGGACCATGAGTCTGTAGATGTAATTTTATTAATTAAAAAAGAAAAGTTTAAAATAGTAGTTGTATAGTAGAATGAACTGTCTAACTTTATCAATTAAAATCCTACCATACAGGAGAACAGATGAGTTCAAAATTACCAATCCTATCGCACTTTAAAGTTATCGGAATTGGGACTCTGTTTTCTTTAATTCTATTGAAACGTGGCTTGCAAATCCTGTCAATTCAATACTGATAGCTGAAGGATTCGCTTAGTGAACAGCGTTTGGCTAAAGCTCCTATGGGATCGGTTGAATCTTTAAATACTAATTCAGATTTAGTGAAGCTTTTATTGAAATTACTGAGCATGTTTATTTGCTTACCTACTATTTACTGCTAAAGTATATGGTTTGGAGAATTTTGCAATGTTTCACAATTACAGCCAATCTGCACTGGTCCTTTACGGGTATACACCCTCGGTAGGCTCGTGCCCCTCGGTAGGGACGTTTAATGGGCTGATGATGATGATTATAATACAGTAAGTTTTATTTATTTAAGTTACTCTACTTAAACAGCTTACTGTCCACTACCAAATTAAGGGTCTTTTAATATCTCTTATGTAATGAAAAATCAATTCGATATTTGGTAATCATAACTAATGAGGTTAGTAATAATTTATTTCATAGCGTTACATATTTCTTTTTGGGTTCAAAAGTCATCACCCGAATTGTATGATTCCGTGAATAGTGAAAGTGTTTTTTCAGCGATTTGCTTTACTACAGAAACTTTTTTTGTTTTTTACTATAAGTGTATACTTATTATACATAAATTAATTTGATTTAAGTTGTCTGTGTGGTCAAGGCTATTAGAGCAGACGAGTTGTGGAGTGGAGACCGCGTCTTGGTAAGCGTAGCGTAGGACGCCCTTCGGCCCGATGGACCGACGACTTGAGAAACATCGCTGGTGGCGGCTGAATGTGAAAAGCGGAAGACTGGGATATCTGGCAGTGAACTGCGATATTGAAGCGAAATGTTGAGCCTGATGCTTTGGGTGTACATCAGTAAACAGGCAATAAGCTTTATATGGTGTTTTGAATATTGTACAAGATTCAAAAACTTTAATCTCAAAGGTTCTAAGCTCAATTATATTACTCAATAAGTTGAGCTCTTTGAAAGCTTTACGTTTGACGCGTAAGCTCACTGTGACCACGTTTTAATAAAATTTCATTCAGCCCGCAATCTCGATAATGCCTGAAAACGCTTTCGCGGACAATTTTGTATAGTTCAGCAATATCGTGAAATAAACCCCCCCTTCGTAATCCTTGGGGGTGCGTTTTAAAGACGGTACAGGAGCGGGTTATCGGCAAACTTATTTTGTTATTAAAAGGGTGTTTTTACACAGCGCCGCCTAGCTCCAAACTCAGCATTTTAGCCTGTAATGTGGGTACTTAACTAGTGACATCACGCTTGTAAACCTTTTTTTGTACATACACATAATTTGAGCGGCATTGATGGAGAATAATAACTTTTTATCAGTTATCTCCTTCAATGCCACTATGTAGTGGTCAGGCGTATCAATTATTAGTTGAGCGTCCAGACCGTGTTGTTCACATTGTAACATAAAACAACTCATTTTACAAAGAAACACCCAGACCATTACAGACACGTTTACGCACACAAAAGTTTGTAATGCCCGGGGATTGAACCCGGAACCCTTGGTGTAGTAGCCGTCGTTTCGACCATTACACCACATAGTTGACTCAGTACCGAGTCTATCACTTAGTAAAATATTACACACGCGTTTTTCTTTGAAGCCTCGATATTAATTCAGCGACCGTGATAGCTCTACTGCACTTCATCATTAGTCAAAACCAACGATGACAATTAAAATTCCAAACCATAAGAAACATAGGTACTAATTTATATGAAAATTTGCAAGAATAATGTAACCAAAAGCAAGTCGCGGAACTCATTCAATTACCGCGCTCACATCACACGTTCAAATTTAAATTGAACAAAGTTCCCCATTCCCGCTCTAACGCCAACTTACTTATGCAACTGTATCCTACTCCTATAGCTGAATTATTCAACTACGCAAAATTTCAACGACATTTCTATTCCAATAGTGCTAAAACTCTCTCGGTATTTAGTGATGTGATGTGTGTGTGTTTATCGATATCGATAAGATTAATACAATTATTTATTTATTAGGACAACCAACAAGATAAATACTGGTGAAACTAACATGAAATCGGAGACAACATTAGCTAAGTGACACCTTACAACCTACAAGTTCCCACGGCATGCAATCACTAATATATATGATTTGGTAACATAAATCTAAATATAGTGCTAAAGTGATGTCTAATTTAACAAACGACATGAATAAGCAAAAGAACCTAAAATTATCCACATGCTGTAACTGTGGCAGCTGCAAAAGCCCTACGATTGTTAATCTTGGATCAAAAATTCTCACTAATGCAGCAGCAACAACAATAATCAACCAAGTTACAAATTTTGACTCCACTTTGTGAATTCCCTTATAAAAAGTACTTTATAACAGGGATAACAGTTCTTTGTTCTTATTTAATAATCAAGCTTCGGAAACGAAAACCAATAAATAAAAAAGAAGAAAGTTTAATAAAAGAGAATTACATCGATATCGATAAATCAATTCAGATCAGTGCAACGCTTCTCTAGCTCGAACTCGGGCGCTAAGTCTCCCAACTGGCTGTTTCCCGCAGAAATGAGATAAATTAAGTTATTATAGCCGCAGAAAGCGTTCCCAGTTAAACATTTTTGAACCTTAAACAGGCCGTTAGGTTAATGTTTATTTTCAAAGGTCCCCTGAGACGTGTTAATTCTTTCAACCCCGTAAGGAATTCTCTTTTGCAAACGCAATATAGTGTTAAAAAAAAACAATATATTTATTGAACTTTCCCTTGAAGTTTTTTTTACAAAATTCTCCTTGAAGTTTTTTTTACAAAATTTCCCTTGTTGTTTATTTATTTTTGATACTATATACACAATTATCAAATAAATAATTTTGCAAACTAATTAAGAAAATGGAGATGCCATTACAGATTAGCTAAGCTTCGCATCGTAACAACACACACATTCATTATTATCAAGGGATGAAATTGCCGTGCCCTTAGTGAATTTATCTAGAAACGTACTTTATAACTGTACCTTCATTGTCTTGAAAGGGGTCTTAACAAGCTGGTTATTAATGGTTTTAAAACTGCTCACCATTGTCCTTTGAACCGTGGCAACAGGCGTTCTACTCCATTGTTGCTGTATTAATTAACGGGACATGAAGTAACTCTTTGGAGATATATGTTTACAAGGGTGCCCGAGTGAGCGATGGTGGGCAGCGAGTTCGTTTTAGAATAAATTGCTCGGAATTTAGCTACACTTGTCTGTTAAATAGTCAACATTATGAAGAACTCGTATACGAGTTATATGTAGGTTACGGTTTTTGGTATTAGACAAATAAATATATCCACTGATATTAACAGCGCCATCTAGCCCCAAAATAAGCATTAGCCTGTTATGCGGGTACTAAACAACTGATAAACATACTTATTATATACTTTTTTGTAAATACATACATATTATACAATGAAACTTCCAGGATACTTATATTACAAACAGAAATGCCTGTATTGCCTGGGGATAAAACCCACGAAGATCACGTTCAAATGGATAAATGTTCAATGTTGAACTTGTGGGTTAATATACGTCTTGAACAGGAGTACTATTCCACGTAAAATTTAATTTCAAGTTTACACATGTGTCGATGGATCATTCTCTAGATTGTCGTTGTGTTGTCAAACACAAAATATTTTTTGTATATGGATCGGTGTTCAATAGGTTGAGGAATTTTTACAATGATTAATCATCCCTTAATCTCTCCTCTCCCTCACTTCGTGCTTTGGAAGTCAAGTTAATATCATGGATCGTGGCTCAATCCACCCATAACCATGGTAAATGGTCGGTTACAAAAGCAATGAAAAATGTAAACATGATATCAACAATAGAAAAATCCTCAAAATTTATTTATAAATTTATCCAAAGCTTGTTATTAAGGAAATCGTACAAGGAATCAACCCCGCTCTCGTTATTAAAATCCGACACCTGCTCACAGCCAACCAAACACGAAAACCAAAGTGTTCGTAAAAACAAAACAAGAATCAGCTTAGCGCTGACCTCTGACCTCCGTTGATTCATGACTCACGATTGCTTTTAAAAAAACATCCTCTTTCCTGTCTGAGATCGCTCAAAACCATCTTGTACGCTTTGCGCTAGAGCAGGCTTCGGATTTAGTGCACAGATACGTTAGTATAGTTTAAATGTGTGCCAAAATATGAGAGAGGAGCCAAACAATATTATTAAATACATAAAATATTAAATTGAGTTCCGATGGGACTGCTTTGAAAAAAAATTGTGCAAGGTTTTGAATAAGGACAATTTTTTAGCTTTCTACCTTAAAATTGCGGAATACTTGATACAAACTGCCACCCCCTTTATGGAAGTGGGGGTTCGAATTAGTCAAAAAGCCTATGTCCGTCTCCAGATTACGATCTATCACCATACCAAATTTAATCAAAATCCGTTCACCCGTTTATGCGCGAAAGCGTTACAAACATACAGACAAAGTTACTTTCGCATTTATAATATTAGTACAGATATGTTATACGATTTTATCCACGTCTAAAGTCTACGTCTGGACTAAACATAATGGCTTTCAATATAACCTTATACAATTTATCGAAACTGAGTTATTTTGTGTTCAATTTCAACAAAAAGGTTTTTCCATTTTGCGCAGGCAATTTTACTTGCTTATTTATATTTCTGCTTATTTTATTATTCAAAACTGCGGCCAATGTACCGAGAGATGACTGGATTTAAAATTCGCTGAGGGAATAAAATTGCTATGAATATTTTAGATGTAAAAACTAAAATTGATGGATTTATTAGTAAAACGATAAACGTTGGGTGCAGTAAACCAAGTATCGAATTTTAGGTTGATTCATCTCGTTGATTTTAATATTCTCAATTAAACCGAGGGGCACGAGCCTACACGTTAGGGTGATTAGGCCTTAGTCGTCCACGCGGGCCCAGTGCGGTTGGACGACTTTATGCATAACCTTGAAATTAATATCTGATACATTCTAAAAATGGTACGCCAATATTTAAGATTCATTAGATCTCTATAATGTTACAAGATATGATGATAATCAATACTCGTACTCAAAATATCTTCATTCAAGTAAATCTTAAACAGATAGTTTTGAATCGTCAGTAGTTATTATTATATTTTAATGACTCTACCGTACATTGAATATCTGAGTTTGTCTGCATATTAAATGTAGTTTAATTTAAAGTTTTGGAGATTTTTGTATTCTTACTTAGTTAATGATATAACTAATAATGAATGAATCATACAACGTCTCACTACAGGTCACAAGCCTTCGCACTAAGCAGGGCTATAAAGAAGTTGGACCATAACACACCACGCGGACCCAATTCTGATTGGCGGCTACCGTCCTATGGATTATTGGTGTAAGAGCCGACGCCTTAACCACTTAAATAAAAAAATAAATATCCACTGATATTCACACAGCGTCATCTAGCCCCAAGTAAAGCGTGAAGCCTGTAGTATGGGTACTAAACAACCGATAAGCTTACTTATATACATTTTTTTTGTAAATACATACATACCCGTATTATCCATAGAAAACACCCAGACTAATACAAACAGACATGTTCATGCACACAAATATTTATAATGCCCGGGCATTGAACCTGGAACCCTTGGTGTTAGAGCCGACGTCTCAATCACATACACCACATGGCTCGTCGAAACATTGTTGAGAACTCTGAACCAATAACATTTTACACGATGCTAACAAGAGGCTAAGGATTCGTCGAAAAGCCTAGAAACAATAACAAGATCCAGCGCTTCGATAAACACGAACGCCGAGCAACGTGAATTGTATAAAAATAAACATTTTCACGTTTATGAAAAATAATGGGGGAAGATGGAATCAATATTTTTAAGTATAATTGCTGAGACAAAAGAATTATGTGCGAGGCCGGATCTCGACGGTACGTTTCCATTGTTTACTCAAACTTAGAGTGAGGAGTTCAAGGTTCATGGATTTTAACTAACGAATATCACTGTAACTAACTCTTTGCCAGTCAAAGTTGCTTTAAGGCGCCAGACGCTATATATTGTCTATTGATACCCCGGCGTTCAATAGGTTCCTTATTATTATTTTTTTCAAACTATCGCAGTCCATTGCGGGAAGGCTCATATCTCTCGGTGGGGACGTATATTATGATCTAATAATGAAATATAAAGGACAGCTTGTATGCTCACCTGATGGTGAATAGCACGCCTATGCCAGCAATGTATAATCACATTACTATGATTTCTAACAATGAAATTTGGTTTAAACTATATCTCTCTCTTCAACATATTGCAGTCCACTGCTGGACATAGGTCTCCCCCATTTTAAACCAGATATCCCGGTCTTCCGCTTTCCTCATCCAGCGACCTTCCGCAAGTCGTCAGTCCATCGGTCCGGATGGCGTCCCACGCTATGCTTGCCAAGACACGGTCTCCACTCCAGAATTCGTCGCTCCAAACGGCCTGTGGTTCGATGACGTGACCAGCCCAAAGCCACTTCAACTTGCTTATCCCGCGGGCTATGTCGGTAACTTTTGTTCTCTTACGGGTTAAATCCTTTCTGATCTTATCCCTAAAAGAGACCCCGAGCAAAGCTCGCTCCATCGCGCGTTGTGTGATTGAACTTGTGAACCAATCCCACGGTCAGTGTTCATGTCTCATCTGCGTATGTTTAAACTGTTAAAACTTTAACGCACACATATAGTAGTGGAGTGGCCTTTGGTTAAGTTTTGAGTAGTTTGAGATGAGATTTCCGTACCATAACTGTTACGCTTAAGACATCGATATACTCCACGTCAGCCTAATCATCACAGATTTATAAACTAAAGGTTTAGTTAATAAATCTGTTCTAAGTTTCGCAGGCTCTAGCATGAAGGGCACCAGCTCAAACAAGAAGGGTGTCGAGGGGCACATTGACACCGCTTTTATTCCATGTTAATCCTATATAGGTTACTTACCAACTTATTACTGGTTTACGTGTACTTCTGTTTGTTATAATAGATTAAATGATGTGGTGTTTAATTTAATTCAGTGAACAATTGGACATTTTTTTAACATCTCTCTTCGACTTATCGCAGTCCACTGCTGTATACTGAGCCAAATGTCCCGGTCCGCTGCTTGAACATTATATTATATTAAAAAATGCTTTGAATATATGCGGATATTAATTTATTTAGTCCTGACAATGATATTCTGTATATATAATGGTAGATACGCCAGCCGTGCCTAAAAAACGAACCACCGAAGAGAATACAGTTGTAGGCTCTATGTTTAGGTAAATGTACGCTCATTCGAAATATGTGTATGTGTGCTGTCGCTGCATTCGGAACACTTTTTTTTGTTGTTTTGTGAGCATATCACGAATCCATACTTTTTATATCATTAAGTCCTGGTATAACTAACCGAGAATACTTCCAAACTTGCAAATAATTCGTGTCGGCTCTCGCAACGCGCACGCGCAGATCCTAATCAAAGTCAGAGGGAAGCGCGTGCGCTCGTGTACCGCACGAGATTGCCATCTAGCCCGATATGCACTTCATAATGCAACCAGATAAATATTGCACTCGTACCTGCTCTTACAATACAACCCTAAGCATTGGTGATAAGGGCGGGAATCCATTGATCTTAGTCTGAGGTTTTCAAGATGTTGTAAAGGGCTTAGGGCAAGTGTAGGATTGGAGACGTGTGAAGGTACAGAGTATTGCTTGTGGGCGCTGATAAAGGTTCGGATTTGTTGTTCTATATTAAATTTTTTTTCTGGTGTAAAATGTGGGAGACCTTTGTCCAACAGTGGACTGTATCAGGTTAAAAAAGAGATTAAATTTTAATATGAAAAGTCACCAATTTAAGCACCTTGGTGTTATGGCCGGATACTCACGACTACTGATATGCTCGAATGCATTATTTAAGAATAGGTCACTACCATGCGGTCGTCAAATAATATGTAGTGTGATAGTCGAGACATTGGCTACCACGCCAATCGGACCTGGAGCAGGTTCGATCCCCGGACAGTACAAACATTACTACTCGTATATAAGACATATAAGACTTATATACGTGTATAATGTTGTAGTATTCACCGTAAGAGCGTCGGATAACGTACAAATATTTTCGAAAATACGAAAACACTTGGTACGTGTCGGTATTTGAACTCAGCACTCCCGGTAGGAAGGCGACAGTCCACACCATTGAGCTACCGACGCTCTATATTAGTACCAATGTGTTCGTATTTTAGAAATATTTGTACGTTATCCGACGCTCTTACGGTGAAGGAAAACATCGTGAGGAAACCTTCATGCACCCCTGCGAAGAGATTCGAAGGTTTTGTGTGAAGTCGTCCAACTCGCATTGGGCCCTCGTGGACGACTAAGGCCTAAACACCCTATACGGATAGGCTCGTGCCCCTCGGTGGGGACGTATAATGAGCTGATGATGATGTTTATCAATTATTGAGTACCCATATAACAGGCTAAATGCTTAGTTTTGGTCTAGAGTGTGTAGTGATGTGTGTCTAAGAATATATATATTTACTAATATATTATTGAAAGTATAAATAAAAGTTTATATCTATAATCTAGTGTTTTAATAAATAGTTTACCTACTCTGTATAAAAAGCGTTGTGACAAGTCGCCTAACAAGCCGCTAGTCACCCCGACGGCTCACTGGTCGTCCATCTCAATCATTCCACCCTCCACTAACAATCTCGAAATGGCCGTTAAATTCGTTAACTTTCTCCCCCTAATTATTCAAGGGAAAAAATCTTCAAACGTCTCACCGAAGTGAGTTTCAATAATCAGGGGCAGCCAACAATTTCTTAATAATTATTATCTTACGCTCCGGCGGGCCGGGACAAAGACGAAATTAACATATTTCTTTAATTCGAACACGACTATTGTCCCAGAAAATTGGACATCGGATGAAGTTGGCGGTAATTTTGTTGAAGAATTAGAACCGTGGGAGACAAATTAGAGATAAGACAAAAGTTCGGCGCGCTCGCAATTATGGAGTTGCGAGGCGACCAAACTTACCAATAAGGAGACCTTCTTGGATGACTTAATAGAGAATCGACTAAATCTGTTACTTATATACTCGTACTTATTTATAATATTCAATTATAAATAATAAGTCACCGCCTGTCGCTATTTTAGATTGAGATGAATGGGATGAGGGCACTGTAGCTAGTGAAATTACCGGGTATAAGAGACCTAACATCTGTTGTCTCGGGTGACGGGCGCAGTGCGGCATTGATGGAGGATAATAAATGTCTGTTAGTTGTTCGTCTCCTTTAATGCCGCTCTGTCATGGTCTGGCGTATCACTTACCATCAGGTGAGCGTCCAGACCGTCCTGTACACTTATAACATTAAAAAAAGAAAAAGCGTCCGTAGTCTCTCCCGTAGCCTTGATTTCTAGTCCAGAAAAAACACATTTCCATGGCCCGATATCGTAGTTTCCATATGTTTACTTGTCTTTAAATCTGGCGGGGGTCATCATGGGTTATATCATATTGGTCATTTTGTGATAAATATATTAAACATTCGAAAAAGGGCCGTTCGCTTCGGGCACACATACCTTTTAATGGACCGGGCCACTATTTGACCCCTTAATCTCAGGATTTCGAAAACATAATAATAATATTTTTACCAATGTTAACATTTACATGAAATTTCTGACCTTAAGTGCAAACCAAATGTGCAAGTAAAGACACTCTTCCTCGACATTATGGAGAGCTTGCTGGCGTGGCGTGTTCGGTTGACGATCGTCAGGGTTGCCCAACAAATTGTTGTAAGGCAACCCTGGCGATTATTGCAACCTGGCAACTATTGAGTTGGACTATCGATAGTTGACCTCGAATATCATCTATAGTATCGATGGGCCTATCGACCTGTAGTATCGGCTTTGTAAATTACACCAACCTTCTACACTTAGTAAAAAAATATACGAACAAATAATTCCATTGTAAACACGGTGACTTGCGTTCACTGTTAGCTAACTTCGTAATTTATATTCTTCAAACAAATAATTTCAATAATACTCATCGCAGTGACGTAGGCTTGTCTCATTTTCCTAATTGAACTCTCAATGGCACGTGATTGATTGGAGGCGGCGAATCGATTTTTAAACAGATAAATGAGGTCTGAAGCCGAGCGTTTTGCAAATTCACTTGATTGTCAAACGATGGCTTGAACAGGTTTCTGAGTGCCATTTCAAAAGCATAACGAAGCCCGCGTGCTTATCTCTAGAAAAGTCATATAGCCTATTAAATTAAAACAATGTTATAAAGTACAAGGACGGTTTGAGAACCAAGGAAGCGAGTCATTTCGAAAGTACTCTTCAATAAAAATGATAATTTAATATACTTACACTTCCTTCCCTTTATATTTACGACCTGTGCACGTTTATATATAAAAATAATGATAAATTTATGAAAATTAAAGATACCCATCAACTAAATACAAGAAATAAAGATAAACTATATTTACCACAATCCAGAATCAAAATGCTAAATTGTAGTCCGTATTATATGGCGGTCAAGGTATTTAATACATTGCCACCAGAAATCCGTACAGACCCTGTTCTCAAGTCATTCAATAGGAATCTTAAAGAATTTCTCATTAAAAAATGATTCACTCATTGACTCATTGAGAAATTTTTATTCAGTTGATAAATATCTTAAAACACCTGTTCATAAAATATAAATAGACTGAGAAAATTGTATTTTTAAATGTATAATGAAAATTATTTAAGCTTTTTAATTGTTTGCCATACCCGAAAAGGGTCACTAAGTTGTAAGTACCATACTAAAACTTAAGAACCTTTGTACACTTAGTTGCAAATAAAACATTTGAATTTGAATTTAATTGCTTCAGCAATCCCGGAGACCCTCCAATATCTGATGACATTAGTACACTTTAAATGCAACCTCTTTTTATTATTAAAATATTTCAAACTAAAAAGAATGTTATCGATTGAAATCTTTTCTCAATTTTTAAATATAGTGTATATTAACTGCGGGATTGGTTCACAAGTTCCCAGTCACTCAACGGGCAATAAAGCGAGCTATGTTTGGAGTCTTTATAAGATCAGAAATGATTTGATGTTACCGTCCAAACCCGCCGGATCAGCAAGTTGAAGTAGCAGTAGGCTGGTCACGTATGTCGTAGAACCGATGGCCGTTGGAGCACACGAGTTCTGGAGTGGAGACCGCGGCTTAGCAAGCGTAGCGTAGGACGCCCTCCGGCCCGATGGACCGACGACTTGCGAAAGGTCGCTGGATGAGAAAAGCGAAGGACCGGATATCTGGCGCAAAATGGGGGAGAACTATGTCCAGCAGTGGACTGTGATAGATTGAAGATAGAAAAGAGAAATATAGTTATATATAGTTTGATTATATTAAGAGTGTCAAGCTGTATTACCACGTTTTCCTGCCAATATTTTCCACCCTTCATCCCGAGGATCATGTAAACTGTGTCCTCAATGCGGTGTGTTGGGAGGTGTCCCTTCGGCGCAATTACGGCGACACACCAGTGTTACCAACTCCTAGAAATAGAAGGGGTAAGCCCCTGGGGCTTAAATCAAGACTCCCTAGAATTTTAACATGTACTGAAAAATACCCCATGTAATCAAAATAAATATAAATAAAATACAAGTGTATGTGTCATATTTCATTGATTAATTCATTATATATATATATATATATAATATGAAAATAAGAGCGTCGGTGCTCAGTGGTGTGACTGTCGCCTTCCTACCGGGAGGGCTGAGGTCAAATCCCGACACGTACCAATGTATTTTCGAATTTTCGAAAATATATGTACGTTATCCGACGCTCTTACGGTGAAGGAAAACATCGTGAGGAAACCTTCATGCACGCCTGCGAAGAGATTCGAAGGTTGTGTGTGAAGTCGTCCAATCCGCATGGGCCGCGTGGACGACTAAGGCCTAATCACCCTATACGGGTAGGCTCGTGCCCCTCGGGGGGACGTTATATGAGCTGATGATATAATGATGAAAATATAATATATATATATATATATATATATTTCGTTATTTTAATATTGTTTCTATAAACCTTATTCCATATTTGAAACATATAATTTTGGTTACATTTTTAGTTTCGAGGAACCGCACTACATGATTTTTTAGTCCAAAAAATGAGGAATATAAGATTGCAAAATAAGAATACCCTTAAAACGTATTTTATTAATTTTTATTTTACATGTAATAACGCCCCCAAAAATCCCCTATTATCCCTTTTAGAGGGAAAATCTCTAAGTTGGTATCACTAGGCACACCCTACCGGCGCAAATAGAACAAAACCGCACTCATCCGCATATGTAAATACGGGACGCCCCGGGGACTACGGCCGCACCGCACAACACGATATCTAGCGGAATGTTTCCCAAATTAAAGTGCGAAGTTCTTCATTTTATTGTTAGATAATATAGTTGGAGCAGACGCAGTGCATACCCTTTGCATCCCGACAACCCGCAAAATCGCAAATATATTAAATCATCATCATCATCATCTAGGGGCATGAGCCTACCCGTAGGCGGGTGAACAGGCCTTGGTCGTCCACGCAGGGCCAGTGCGGATTGGCCGACTTTACGCAAAACCTTTGAATCTCTTCGCAGGCGTGCGTAGGTTTCCACACGATGTTTTCCTTCACTGTAAGAGCGTCGGGTAACTTACATATATACCACGGTCTTATAGAAAACCGATATGAAACAACGTTTTGTCGAATGAGTGCGGTTACCAGAAGCTCGAAATCCCCCCTTCCAATGTTTCCTTATCCTCATACCATTTTCTTTGAAAGATTGATAACTTCTCCTTGCTTCTTCGGAGTAACAGTAAAAACATAATAAGGTGTTAGTTCTGTATGTTACAGTCAAAGCTCGTAATCGGTCAATAAGCTTATTGACTACAAAGTTCAGTCAATAATCCGATCTGTAGGGTTTAGGTTCAAATCCAGCCACGTACCAATGTGTTTACGACTTTTCGAAATTATATGGTTATCCGACGCTCTTACGGTGATGGAAAACATCGTGAGGAAACCTGCGCACGCCCGCGAAGAGATTCAAAGGTTGTGCTTGAAGTCGACCAATCAACACTGGGCCCGCGTGGACGACTACGGCCTATACACCCTATATGGGTAGGCTCGTGCTCTCGTTGGGGACATATAATGAGCAGATGATGACAAAGTTATTGATTCACAGGGTGTACATGAAGTTGGCCTATACACCCTATAAGGGTAGGCTTGTGCCCCTTGGTGGGAATGTGTATTAGCTAACAAATAATCCTTTTTGACCAACCGCCTCGGTGAAAACCTTTATTAACTGAGAAGTTTCTGCTAATTGGCTGAATTTTGCAGTCTATACGTTTTTTGACAGGTTATAACTTTTGACTGTAACAAATATAAGGAAATAGCAACAGGCATAGCTGAACAGTGAAATTCTTCTCGTTAGTGCGAGCCGATAAAGCAACCGAGCACGGATCGCGTGGTCCGCGAGCATAAATGCGTCGGTATCCAGATGCGCTCCTTCCAACACTTAAATTAAACTTCGATATTGCTGAGAGTTAGTGCCCGCTAAACATTGTACAAATGTTAATCCACTTGTTTTGTAAAGTCGCAAATTGTTGGGTGCATTTTGTACGCTGTTTTGAAGGTGGGAATATTCTATAATGAATCGAATGCAACGGTTCGTTTGGCTTAAATAGTATATAGTAATTTGTTATATCAAATATACGAGTTATCTTGAGATTTCTATCTTTCTTCTTCATCTAATAGGAGGATCATTTAAGTAAGTTTTGGTAACTGGTTCCACATCTTTAACGTTTAAAACCATTAAAGTAGGACCCAAAAACAAGTGTCGTAATAAAGCATTTTCACATCGCAAAGCCTAGCAGATCACTATAGCTTGAATAAACTCCAAAACCAAATTTGAACAAATTAAATATATTTTTGACATTATATTTTATTATTTTCATATTAATTGTATTTCTATGAATAAATCGTGTGATTATATTTGTATACCTTCACCAAGGTGAAAATGAAGTAGGGCTTATACAATTTTGTCATATATGCCATGTTTTAACCTATGTTTCACAAATAAAAATACTCTATTGTATAAATTGCTTTGATTATACCTATAAGAAGGCAATAAGAATGACAACGTTAAAGTTTGTTTTAGTTTCAAAATGTATATAGGACGCTCAGGGCGCTAACCTGATGGTAAATGATATGCCTGACAATGACAGACCGGCATTGATTGAGACCAGCAACTGATTAACAGTTGCAAGTCTGGCCCAATAAACCGAGACAAGAGATGTTACGTATAGGAAACCTAGTAATTTTACTAGCTGTAGTGCCCTTATCTCGAAACACAGAAGTGCGAAACACTTCTATTTCACGGAATGATATCTGGATCTGCGATGGTACTTACCTAGACGACTCAGTACCAAGTCTACCACCTAGTTACACTAGCTAGACAACCCAATTGGTGTTGCGGTTGAGAGGTCGACTGTAATGCCTAGGGTTCCGGGTTCGATCCCCCCGGGCAGTACAAACATTTGTGTGCATGAACATGTCTGTTTGTAATGGTCTGGGTGTTTTCTATGTATAATATGTATGTATTTACAAAAAAAAATGTATATAAGTATGTTTATCCGTTGTTTAGTACCCATAATACAGGCTTCACGCTTATCTTGGGGCTAGATGGCGCTGTGTGAATGTCAGTGGATATGTATTATTATTATGTATAATTTCATGGAGCTTTCAAACACAAAAACACTACCAACTCATCGTTCATACAACCAATAGCTGCAACAAATCCAATCAAGATAGTGTTAATTGTGTATCACGATCCCGTTATCCCGCTACAATATTAACTTCCAACCGCAAGATTTCGCAAACAAAGTCCCATGTAAAACAAATTATCGCCGGTTCATTGGTTATTTGTTTATTTAGTTGGCGGTGTTTACAGCCTCTGGGCCGGAGTGTGAATAAATAATTGCGGGTCCTTGTTAAATATTAAAATGTTGGGAGTCGGCCGAGCACACGGGCGACTTTGTTGCGACGACAAAGATCCCTAGTACTCGTAGTTGGGATGGGATTAGTAGTGAAAGCCAATTAATTAAACTAGCAACAAAATATAATGTATTCTGGAAACGTGTCAAATGTTGCAAACATTAAATATAATAGCTTTTTAGTATGTAGTCTAATCCTGTAGCAAAAAAAAGATAATTTTTAAGTAGCAGTAAAATCTCATTTTGATTTGGTAACTCTTGATTTCAAATATGATTTATATTTTTATTCGCTCTGACGCGTTGTTGAAATATTTTGGTTTTATATATATATATATATATATATATATATATATTATATATATATATATTATATATATATATATATATATATATATATATATAATAATGAGGACTGTCATGTCATCAGCTCATTAAACGTCCCCACAGAGAGAGCCTACCCGTATAAGGTGACGACTTCACGCACAGCCTTCGAATCTCTTCACAGAAGTGCACAAGTTTCCTCACGATGTTTCTCTTCACCGTAAGAGTTATCCGCGTCGGATAACGTACATATACTTTCGGAAATTCGAAAACACTGATACGTGGTGGATTTGAACCTCAGACCTCCCGGTAGGAGGGCAACAGTCGACACCATTGAGTTACCAACACTCACTTTCATTGAAATTTACTTAATAATTCAATAGGGAAAAATAGGATGCCTTAATGAGCAATTGTTGAAACTAATTTTTATTCCATTACTTGATACTTAAAAATTTATTGCCAAACCATTATATACATAAGATATTACATACTATGTGAGCCCAGTGTTATGGACCCCTTAGTTTAAATTGTATGTGCTGCAAAGAAAAAAGCTGTCAGACAAAACATTTTATAACGAAACAATAGTGTTTGACAACCCATGTGGTGTAAATGGTTGAACTTGAGATGACTGCTCTTACACCAAGGGTTCCGGGTTCGATCCCCGGGACAGTACAAACATGTGTGTGCATGAACATGTTTATATTGGTCTTGGTGTTTTCTATGTATTATATGCATTTATTTACAAAAAAGTATATAAGTATATTTGTCCGTTGTTTAGTACCCATATTACAGGCTAAATGCTCAGTTTAGGACTAGACGGCGCTGTGTGAGTGTCAGTGGATATTTATTTATGAATCTCTAAGATAGCTGCCAGTGCACAAATTTGATGCGATTAATCGCATCAAAGTCGCAAGTGTGTTTCTTTCCATCTAATTGTGTAGATAGTGTATACATTGATTAGGCGCTCCCCGCCGCTGGTCGGATTGATAAATACACGTGCTTTCGACCTCTTGTAGTTTGTTACTAATTTTTGATGATCAATTCGATATAGAAAACTAAGGCCTGTATTCTAGAACAAGATTCAAGCCCTGATCTTCACTTGAGTAGAGTGAGGAAGGTATATCGCTCTATACGAGTTGATCTTTACTTAAATTGTGTTAGAAAGGGATAGCGTTATTTATCGTATAGCGCTATCCTTTTTCAACATAATTTAAGTAAATAATAACGTTTAGTCTCGTTCTAGAATACGGGCCTTAATCACCGGTACTCGCAGACGAAAGCACGGAACGATAAATAATCTACCGTCATTCACATAGCGCCATCTAGCTCTAATTTAACAGAGGAGATTGTATTGGGTACTAAACAATGGATTAAATTTTTTTTGTAAATACGTACGTATTTAAATACCTGGACCAGTACAAACAGTCATGTCCATACACATACAAAAAATATTATAAATATATTTACCCGAAAACTAAAACAGTACCTTATCAATAAATCATATTATGATATTAATGAATATTTTACTGATAATCATAAAATAAATGTATTGGCTATTTAGAATGAAAGCAACTATATAAAATTTAATAAAATTACTAATTTAAGTTGTTAAGTTAATGTTATGTTTCCTCTCTCCTAGTCCTCATATTGCGTGCCCAACAGGGTCCATAACACTGGTTTCACTTTTATGTAACATCTTATGTACATTATGGTTTGGCAATAAATGATTGAGTATTGAGTATTAAAATATACTTTTCTTAGGCTCTCCTTAGTAACAAAAACATTACTAAAGAAATATCCATAGACTTTAAAGCTTACACACATTTACAGAGTACTGCAGCCATGGATGTTTATTGTGTCTTCGAAGAAACAATTAATGTCCATTTTATGTAATATAAAATTGGCCAAGTGTGAGTCGGATTCGCCCGTGGAGGGTTCCGTTGCAGCGAGTTAGATAAATATGTTTTATTTACTTACGCACCTACTACCGTTTTAATATGAGAAAAGTGGTTCACCGTTTATGACATATAAAAAAACTACAGACTAGATATCGCTCAAATAAAGAGAGTTGGGGATTTTTTTTTCAACTTTTGAAGTTTCCCTCGCGCAAAGTATTCATTTTATAAATATATATATATATATATTAAAAACCTCAATATAATTTTTCAAGACCTACACATTAATACCCAACAGGTGTGAGTACGATGAAAACAATTTTTTTGCGTTTCAGTTCAATGTATGGGGAAACCAAAATATTTCTTTTTCATGTTTCCCATCAAAATCTTATAGCGGTTTACATATATACTTACAAAGTTCGGATAGTGTTGTGCTAATAGTTTTAGAAAACAAAGGGAGGAAACATACGGACGGACAGACAGACAGACATGACGAATCAATAAGGGTTTCATTTGCCATTTGACTACGGAACCCTACAAACGAGCACACTTTTCCCTAAGTATATAGGACGACTACAAAAACAATACATTGACTGATCCACCGAGGGGGCAGCATTGTTCCAACCCCGTACCTATTGTCGGAGGGTACTCTCAAACTAATCCAGCCTAGTGCTGTTAAAAGTAAGTACACTAGAAACCCTACGTCCCGGATTGGTGGGGCGCCCTTTGTCTGTGTCGGGCTTGTACGCCACGCTCATTAGCTAGCAGCCATCTTGGATACTGTTGTGGGTAAATAAAACGTATAGTTCTTTCGATAGTATTAAAGATTTTAATGAAACAATTCGAAAATGCAAAAAGACATTGGTACGTGGCGGGATTTGAGCCTTAGTCATCCACGCGGGCCCAGTGCGGATTGGCTTACTTCACGCACATCCTTTGATTTTCTTCGCAGGCGTGCGCAGGTTTCCTCACGATGTTTTCCTTCACCGTAAGAGCGTCGAATAAACATTCATGTAATTTCGAAAATTTTTAATGACATTGGCACGTAGCGGGATTTGAACCTGGACCCTGGAGCCATCGATGCTCTTAATACTGGTAGTGGATTTATAACGGCTAAAAAGCATACCATGCCATGGCCTCATGGTGGTTTAACTAGGGGCCCAATCTCCTCAAAGCTACATTATCTGAGAAAGCCCGTACTGCAATGGTACGTTATAGGCTTGTCAATTAATATCGTTTTTAATTCTTTTGCCGAAACCTAAAAAACATAACATGAGCCAACATAAAAGCTTATGTTACCCTTCCGGTGCATTATACCTTATCATTGTGGCTCCAATGCACAATTTAAAAAAAAAATGTCATGCGAGTCAAAGTCGGCCATTTTGTTATAGGATATTCCCTCTCGATTACTGTAAAACGATACCGCCGCAGTTGGGGTCTTGAGCCTTGCGCTCGCCAATCACGAGTCCTCATTGCTGCCAACCATGCCATACAAAGTTCTTTTGTTTTATCCTGGTAAATACTCTCTTTAGGTAACAGCTGTTTGCAAAGCAAAACTAACCTTCGCAACATAGAAATAGAATTCAAAAAGTAACAATACTCGCTGCTAATTGAAACTGGGGATTTTTAGCAAATTGAAAATGATTTAACGTCCGCTTTTAGAAAAGCCGATCTGTGGAGAGCGAGAACTGGGTCAATTTAGCATTTCGTTGGCTACGAAATCATAGTACCTATAAAGCTGGGTGCGGACTGGTAAATATCGTTTTAGTCTTTGAAGTGTGCTTAAAGCTGCAAAACGATCGTCCAGTGCTAACTTCAAAATACAGCTCTACATTTTTCAACTTTAAAATATAGGTCACTCGTCCCATATCGTCGGCAGACTTTTTTTATTATTTTTATTACAGTGATACTGTTTAATTTAAGGAAAATTAATCAGAAAATTCAATTTTCTAGTTCAGGAACTCGTTATAAAGTTTTATAGGGAAACATGTGCACTCCAAAATTTTATGTACAACTTTTATACCATGTTTATGTTTGTTAGCAAATAATGACATTCTATTCTAGCTACCCGTGAAATATTTTTTGTCTTAAAGACACGAACTGAGAACTGAGCGAACTGACCGTCCCGTTCACCTGGTGGTAAGTGATACGCCTGACCATGACAGTTGAAGTCACCAACACTTCATCATCATTAGCAGCTCATTAAACGTCGCCACCGAGGGGCATGAGCACGCGGGCCCAGTGCGGGTTGGTCGACTTCACGCACAACTTTGAATCTCTTCGCAGGCGTGCGCAGGTTTCCTCACGATGTTTTCCTTCGCCGTAAGAGCGTCGGATAACGTACGTATGATTTTCGAAAATTCGAAAACATATTGGTACGTGGCCGGTAGGAGGGCAACAGTCCACACCATTGAGCCACTAACACTTAATCAAAAACTTACCTGTTTTAATCAGTCACCAACACTGCCATGCCCGAGGCGACAAATGTTAGGTCTCTCATACCCAGTAATTGATTAGGCTCTGTGACTCTCAGTCGAAATGAATTGGATCATCATCATCATCATCAGCTCATTATACGTCCCCACCGAGGGGCACGAGCCTACCCGTATAGGGTGAATTGGATTGTCCAAAAATAAAAGCTACGTTTGCGATTACTAACTAAACAAGTGACTTTACTATCTCGTCTGACGTCATCGTTGGTCCCTAACATTAATAATTCAATAAATCGAAGTGTACAGTGATCCTGCCGCGACCGGTATCACCGAACGCCGACTGTCGCGTGCCCGACGCGCCTCACTTGGCGCACGTGACGCGGATTTTAGGGTTCCTACTTCTACATTTGGGATGTTTTCATGCTTAAGCATGGACGTATAAAATAAGCGGACAGAATCCTGCTAACATCAGCAGGGCGTTAATATTCGGCTAGTTTTCCTATGGAAAATTAAGACATTTGACTCGCATTTGTCAACAGAGCCGAGAAAAAACAACTGAAAAGAACATGGGTGCTATGTGTTCAAAAACCGAAATCAAGGAAACAGGAATAACTTTTTGTAATTAAATGAACAATTCGATTAAATGTATAGTTTACAACATTCAAATGAATATACCAATATTAATACTATGATAATAATAATGATACGATTGTGAAATTTTTGATGAAATTGTATGTAGCCTTAGTTTTTGGTCATTATTCATGTTGTAGTGTGTATAGACGGCCTCCCTCACACATATGTATTAAGTTAGTATTTAAGTAGCTGTAAGTTATTAGTAAAGATTAACATTAAATGAAGTACGCACTCAATACGTGTCTCATTTAGTTACCCATTGCAATTTTTCTGTTTAGCACTGTTAAGTCAATTACATAATTTCTTAGAAACATGAATTAAAATAATGAAAAAATATTGACGGAGGCACTATTCCTTGATTAAAACAGCTCAAACACTGTATACCGATGAAAAATAGTATTTTTATAAAATATTAGGTTTCATAAAAAGCTTTGCTACCCATTCTCTTCTTTCAATGTCGTTTATGATGTTTTACTTTTTAGTTATTTCATTTGCCGTTTAAAAAACCTTACATTTAAATTAAATAATAAAACGTACGGAGCCCTTCAACGCTATTTCCAATTCCCCTTGATCAGCCGTTGTCGTTATTTATCGCGGCAAACGTCCGTTTTTATGTCGATTTGTTTATCGTGACAATGTATGCGTCCGTCAGCGCTCAATGACGCGAGACGCGCTAATGACGTAGTTTAGTGTTGTCACTGGATAGTCCACTATCGATAATAATAAATAAATAAATATCCACTGACATTCACACAGCGCCATCTAACCCTACATCGCGATCGGCCTGCTCAACTAAATATTTGCCGGGGTATAAGGGTACTAAACAACGGATTTTTTTTTGTGTTAACTTAGTTTTTATTGCTAATATTGTTAGTAAATTTATTTTGTATGCTGGGTCCGTCTTTAATAATTTAGCACACTTTTTGTATTTTCATTTGTGTTTACTTTTGTAGTAAAAGTATTGCCTAAATGTTAGCGTGACTTTAAAAATAAATAAAATAAAAGTAACATACTTACCTTTTATGTAAATAAATACATATTATACATAGAAACACCCAGACCCAGTTTATGCACAACAAAACTCGACCATTGGGTCATCAACTTATTTAATTACTAACGGTATTTGGGCAAAGCAATAGTATAGATTAATTTTTGCTAAGTTTCTTTTTTTCACACTGAAAGAAATTTCGTATTATGTTTTGTCAACATTCTTAAGGGTTACCAGTAAGCATAAAAAATATGTAATTAGCTGTAAGGATTTATTTTAACTGGAATATTTTGTGTTTACCTAAAATAAATAAGTGAAAATAAATTAATACATTTTCAAGGTCCATTATCGATAGTTTGACTATTCGACAACACTGATCCAGGCTGTCATCGCACAATCAAATAAATAACATGCACCCTTTGGAAGAAAATAGTGACAGTTTGTTGATAAAACTCAAATTTGGGGGGTTACAACAGTGGTCTGGGGAGACTTGAGAATTTGTTTATTTTTTTGGTGGTGTTTGTTTTATAACAAGGGAAATCATTCAAAACGAATATCAAAAAAATCAATATAATAACAGACATTTACTCAGCACTATCTAACCCCTACTTAAGCAAGAAATTTTTACGATGGGTCCAAAAAACGGAATAAGATAATTATTTATCAACACTTTTTTAAATTAAATGTGTACACAGAAACACCAAGGCCAAAACACACAGCAACAATAATGCACGCAAATGTCTGTCCTGTTCAGAGATCGAACCCGAGACCCTTGTTGTAGAAGCAGACTTATCAACCATTACACCAAATGGGATGTCATGTCAAGATACCAGTAACGGACTGCTACGTACTGAATAGAGCATTTAAAGCTAATCCGCTCATTCCAGCCCTTTGAAGTCCGAGCCCTAGACACGAGGATCCCTCATTTGAAATGTACCTTACAAGCGCGGTCATCCCGGGACTTTGCAGCGGATGGGATAATACGGATTAAAAGGACCGCGGGGAACAAAATGCCGCCTTTTAATTACACGTGTAAACGTGGTAAATAATGGACAAAAAAACACATTATATGTCACATTTAAAGAATATGTATATAACCTTCATAATTTTTATTAATAAGTAATTAAATAAATATCCACTGGCATCCACACAGCGCCATCTAGCCCCAAACTAAGCATAAGCCTGGAATATGGATACTTAATACGGATAAACACACTTACTTACATACTTTTTTTTTGTAAATAGATACATATCATGGCACAGCATAGTTACAAACATGTAGATAGCAAACAAAATATTTAATGATAAAGTGAGTAAAACTTCATAAACGATTGCAGTGATCGTTACCAGACGATATTTTTTGTTGAACCAGCATCGTCATCACCATTATTCAAAAGAAATCAATTCTTTCGAATATTAAAATCCAAACAACATTGAATGGAAATAGATTAGATAAAAATAAAATCACTTAACTACATCCAAATAAACATGCCTAATATTAAAATTTAAAAAATATTACAGCCGTATACGTCCTAAAGGACAGCTACTTTCTCAGGATGCTATTAGTCAACACCCACTCGTAGTAGTCCGGATTAGGCCACTGTCAGGTCATGGTTCAGTAATAATATCCTACACCATGTGACGTTCAGTTAAGTTGAACCGATATCTATGTGGTGTTTTTTTTTATTTTATAAGTGTACCTATAGAACGGTCTGAACGCTCACCTGATGGTAAGTGATACGCCAGACCATGACAGAGCGGCATTAAAGGAGACCAACAACTGACCGACAGTTATAATCCTCCATCAATGCCGCACTTTTCCCATCACCCGAGACAACAGATGTTGTTAGGTCACTTATCCCCGGTAATTTCACTAGCTACAGTGCCCTCATCCCGAAACACAAAAGTGCATAACACTCCTGTTTCAAGGGATGATATCTGGCACTGCGGTGGTACCTACCTAGACCACTCAGTATCGAGTATACCACCTAGTCGGAGAAGAAATGTGCCCTTCAGTAGTAAGGTACAGGTTAATAGCAAATATAATGATAAACACAATGACCTTAGATAAGAAGTTGATAGTAAATTCCAAGCAACAATAAAAACTCATGAAAGCAAATTTCGAGTGAATTTTGTCCTACATATTTTATTAGATATATTACAAATTTTATTATAATAAAATACAATTGAAAAATTATATACGTATTTATAAATAGCTTAAAAAACGTAAATTTATAAAAAAAAAATTTTGTTCTTAGGGACTTTTTGAAATCGCCATCATGTAAAAAGGTGCCCAAGAGGCTGGTCACGTTGCCGCACTGAATAGCTAGGCTAATTCTCTGTCCGAGATAAAAACCAGCCTTCGTATCGTGAAAAACTTTTTTATATAAAATAGGGAGGCAAACGATGGAAAGTGTCACCGACATGGACATTTGCAACAACTGAGATCACAGGGATGCTTTCTTTTTGAAGGACTCCATGTCATATCGTCCCGGAAAACTCTCTGTCAAACGCTTAGCCAATCCACGATACAGTTTATGGGCACTTGGTCCCTATGAGCCTAATGTTTCGACCCCAAACGATTTAAACATGTATTTTGTCCTGAATTGTTTTATATTAAACTCTTCCGATCGTTCTGAGTCAAATTGTTCTACCATCTGTATGCTATGTTAACATTGTTTGCCAAATCACAATCAGTTTGGTTGGTTTCGACAGATGGCACAAGATGGCCGCCGCAGGTTCAGCCGGCGGGCAAGCACGCGCTGTTGTTGTTAGGGCGACCACAGTCATGCGACGTTTCTTATTATTATTATTAATAAATATTAACTGACATTCATACAGCGCCATCTAGCCACAAACTAAGCTTTTTTTGTAAATACATACATATTTTACCTACATAGAAAACACCCAGACGATTACAAACAGACATGTTCATGCGCATAAATGTTTGTTCTCCCCGGGGATCGAACCCGGAACCCTTGGTAAGTAAGAGCAGACATCTCAACCAATTACACCACACGGATCGTCAATAATTGATTAGCTGGTACTATCGCCAACAGAACACAGTTACCGCTATGCCAACGAGCCTTACAATAATTATTTAGCCCAAATTAAGTTGTAACGTAATTTTCTGTTGAACATGAGATGATATGGTATATAATAGCTATTTTAAAGGCATTACAACTACATTTATTGATTTTATTCCGAAGGCACACATGAAGACGGTCCTGTAGGAAGTGATACCGCTATCCACAGACACTTCGTACTATGAAGAAACAACGAATGCGTTCTCAACTTTTTAATTGTTGAGAGTAAAAGTTTGACTTTAAGGCCTGTAGACTCAAGCGTTGATCTTCACTTAAGCATAGTGAGAAAGGGATACCGCCCTATACTATTAATAGCACCATCCCATTCAAAGTAAATTTAGTAAAGATCAACGTTGAGTCTCGTTCTACAATAAGGGTCTTAGAGATAATTACTGGATCGGGACCATATCATTGACATTTGGCATGTGTAGCGTAAGGAGACTTGCAAAAAGTCAAAGGAGACCGAGATAATAAAAGTATAGGATCGGAATGCCAAACGTATCCCAATAACCAGCTGAAGACCGCGAAAGGTTGAAGCTCACGTGTTTAAATGTATATTTTTCATTGTCATAGGTATTGACCAGTTTGCAATTGCTCGTATGCAAACACCCTTACAAGACCAAGACTCGAACAAATGCTGTGGTTTTGTAGTCATTAAATTTGTTTGCGTACTTCTTTGCACGTCATGTGAAGTATAATATTTGGACGATCCCTGAGGTGTAGGTTATGGGTGAGCAGTCGGCTTTTACATCAAGGGTTCCGGGTTTTATCCCCGGGCAGTAAAAACATTTGTGTGTATGAACATTTTTGTTGGTATTGGCCTTGTTTCTATTTATATATTGCATGTATTTACAAAAAACCGTCTGGAGTCATTTGTATCATTGACTAATACCATTGATTGATTTACGGTACAAGCGATACAACATTGTATCATTTGAACCATCAATGGTACTAGTGACCCGTAGTACTATGAACAAGTACCATTGGTGGTACAAGTGATACAAATTGATTGGCCTTAATGTCAGTAGTATCATTGACTAATACATTCGTATACTATACTACTATTTAACCTATCGCAGTCCACTGCTGGACATATGTCTCCCCCATTTTGCGCTAGATATCCCGGTCCTCCGCTTACATTCGTATTTATTAGTTATTTAGTACCTGTAATACACGCAAGGGGAATGGAAAGACCTATCTCCAGCAGTAGTCTGCAAAAGAATAAAGAAGTACGTACCAGCAAGCTCCTTAAATTAGAGCTAGATGGCGCTATATAATGTCTATTTTTTTTACTGTTTTCTTTTTGTTTAACTTCATACTTTCCACGCAACAGATGTGCAGTACAGAGTACATTAAACGCAGTCTGCGGCCCATTACCGAAATTCAGTTAAATTAGCAATGTCGTAACACGCAACGATGCAGTTCCGACGCAAAGTGCAGGTGCACCAATTTTTCCGACACAAACAATTTCAATAAATATGTAGGTATTCAAAGCTGTTTATTTTTAATGTATAGCACCCATTTTTTCCGACACAAACAATTAAAACCAACATAAAGATATTTAATGCTATTTTTGTATGTAAATTGTGGATTAGAGATAAGTATGTCCAACAATTGTTTAGTAACCATATAACATGATTCACGCATAACTTAGGGCTCGATGGCACTGTGTGAATATTAATTTATCAGTATTCTTAACTTAAGGCCAACGTAGAATTCTTACTATGTAAACAAAAGGTTTTTTATTGCATAAATAAAAATAAAGTACAAACAAACTTATATTACATATAATTTAAAAAATGCAATGCACACAATTTCCATAAAGTAAATAATTAAACGTGTTCTGGAGTGGAGACAACGTCTTGGCAAGCGTAGCGTAGGACGCCCTCCGGCCCGATGGACCGACGACTTACGAAAGGTCGCTGGTGGAAGCTGGATGAGAAAAGCAGAGGACCGGATATCTGGCGCAAATGGGGGAGACCTATGTCCAGCAGTGGACCGCGAAAGGTCGAAGAGAGAGAGAAATGATTCAAATAGTTACAAACCATAGTACTCCAGTAAACGCAAAAACTCTATGTATCCAAAACGGGCAACTACAATATTTTAATTATAAAACTTGTGTAAATTCGACTCAGCTTCTGTTTCTTCAGCGAGAATGTTTTTTAATATATTGCACTTCCATAAGCGATATCCAAAAAGCAATACAATACTTGATGTACACGCAAATAGCACTAATTGAGAAAGGTGTCCCAATGCTGTATATTGCGTGTGTTTTAAGTTTCCTGCTGACTATAGGTTTTTTTCATCACGTAATATTTCACTTTTAATGAATGAAACCTATGTCCAGCAGTAGACTGCAATAGGTTGAAGAGAGAATGAAACCTTTATATATTTATCATATATGTATAAAGTTAGCATAGCCCCATTCAACTTGATTAATTTAAAAGAAAAACAGTTTTTCGCTGGGTAGAGGCATAAGTTCGCTAACACCGAAAATTATACGAAACAAAGTCACTCCTACGTAACACGTTTCACCAGTGATAGCCCTAATTATATAGGTCCATATCACGGTAAGAGCTTTACCAAATTGTATACTGTTCCCGCTGAATATAGTCACACAAGCTTAGAGCTCTCTAAACTGAAAGCAACCTACCTTCGTCAAGTCTCCAGAGCAAGGAGTGAACGTCCAGCTCATTGTTTAATCCCCAACCAACCGCCACATCAAAGCTCCCACATTAGCATGAGTGAACACGCTTAAGGGATAATAAAGTGGTGTAGACAAGAACACCTTAGGGGCCAATTTCACTCGGCGAGTAATGATTATGAGCCTGCGGCGGCTACTGACGGTCGCCGCAATATGCAAATGATTTTGGCCTTTACCGCATTATGCCCCTAACATAGCCTACGCTTAAATTAGTGCTGAAATGCAAAGTTATTAAATATATGAATCGTGACCTTTGGGATAGTTTTGACGACCCATGTGGTGTGATGGTCTGGAAGTTGGCTACTACACCAAGGTTTCTGGGTTCGATCACCGGGCAGTAACTGTATAACGTACTTATATAATGCTAATATATAATGCTAATGGTGATTAGGCCTTAGTCGTCCACGCGGGCCCAGTGCGGATTGGACGACTTCACACACAAACTTCGAATCTCTTCGCAGGCGTGCATGAAGGTTTCCTCATGACGTTTTCCTTCACCGTAAGAGCGTCGGACAAAGTACATATAATTTCGAAAATTCAAAAACACATTGGTACGTCGTAGAGTTTGTACCTCAGCCCTAACGGTAAGAGGGCAACAGTCCACACCATTGAGCCACCGACGCTCTACATTACAAAAATCAGAAATAGTTCAAGTTAATTAACACATCAAATAGCACTCGCATAGAAATAAAAATGTGTTTAACATGAAAACGTAATTTGTAGAAGGGCGTGGTCAGCTATGATTTCTTGAAACTCTTGACAGGCGTGCATGAAGGTTTCCTCACGATGTTTTCCTTCACCGTAAGAGCGTCGGATAACGTACATATATTTTTGAAAATTCGAAAATACATTGGTACGTGTCGGGACTTGAACCTCAGCCATCCCGGTAGGAAGTCGACAGTCCACACCACTGAGCCACCGACGCTCTAGTAGTCAAGTAACTGATACACATACTATTATTTTGTTATTGTAAATATTAACATATTTTCATTTATTTATTTTTGTAAACAACAGATTACAATTTAAGTACATTATTACAGCTAGTTACAGTTTTGTGCTAAATGGTAATCCTCAAGGATTGCTCAAGCACCATAGAAACATCGAGTCCAATACAAAAACGCACACAAATCCGGACATAAAAAAGAATATGCAATTATGTCGACAAACAAAACGGGGAAAAGTAAGAGCACTGCGTTCATTAAAAAATTATCATACTTCTGAAGCGGAGGTTAATTGTGTGAATATTTTAGGCAAATTACATTAACATTTAACCCTTCCGTCGCCGCTTATTCATGGTCCGCGAGCTGTTTGTTTTTAGGGACTTGTCATGTGGTTGGGCATTTATCATGGTGATAGAATGCACGGGTACACCATTTATGGTATGTTAAGGACCATTCAGAATATCAAAACGTAAAATAAAATTTTAAAATGTAAAAATCGTCGGTGACTCGTTGGTGTGGACTGTTGCTATTGGTGGAAATGAATACGCTTGACCATGGCAGAAGTAGTACCTATTGAAGGATAGGATTAATAACAGTTGGTAGTCACTATTTTGCGTCATTTGCCCTGACCAGAGCATCGGTGGCTCAATGGTACCTGTATTTAATGGTAATGGTAAAATTCGAAATCATATTGGCACGTACCAATATGATTTCGAATTTTCGAAATTATATGTACATTATCCGACGCTCTCACAGTGAAGGAAAACAACGTGAGGAAACTTGAGTACGCCTGCGAAGAGATCAAAAGGTTGAGCGTGAAGTCAGCCAGTCCGCACTGGGCCCGCGTGGACGACTAAGGCCTATACACGCGGCACGGGTAGGCTCTTGCCCCTCGATGAATGAACTGATGGTGATGGTGATGATGACTGCCCTGACCGTCCCCTTAGATGAACGATGTGAGGTCTCTCATCCCGAAATATATAAGTGCAAAACACTCCTATTTCACGGGACGATATCTGGCCTCGCAGTGGTGTACCTACCTAGACGACTCTGTATCGAGTCTACCACCTAGAAAAAAATTCAAACATTAAGTCATTTTATTTAAAACCTTAAAGCTAACCCCACAAATATACTACTAACCCTTCCACTAACTCTTTAGCTTTTTCACTCTCTAATCATGACTTTTTAAAATGTCATCCTAGCGAAATAAAACATTTTTACAGGAGATTTGAACCCAACAAATATCTGAAACAACAAAGTGTATATTCAAACGATCACTCTATTTACGAGATAGATTACGAAACAAAAGGATGGATTTATGTCACCGTTAAATATACCTTTTAGAAAGATTAACGAAACAAACATTGCATATTTACAGAAGGTAGGCCCAATAATTGTAACGCTTAAAGTTTCTGGGGAAGTAAAAATATTCATATAGTTTTAAGGTTTGTTATACCTATGCTCATAACTCCTTGAATACTCCTTCAAACTTTACACAAATAAGAGCACTTTTAATGAAAAGTCATAAGAGTTAAAGATTTCAAGTGAATTCTACCACATAGTAGAATTTCATTTCAGATATAAATATATTGTTATTAAATAATGTTTTTCGAAAAATCACATATTTCAATATCTTAAAAATAACAGATTAAAATTAGTAAAAATATTTAATTCAAATTCATCAATAGTTTAATGCTTGTCTAGAAATGTTCAGTTTGTATACTAATTTCTTCTAATAGTAGACAGATTATTGATTTACTAATAAAAATTCTTCCTACACAAATACAATACATGCCTTCTGTATATTACAAACCCTGAACTCCAAATTCAGCCCCATTTGGACGATTAAGCTTTTGTTAATAAGAACTGAGCCCCGACAAAGGGTGACAAATAATTCGTTTATGTTCCTCTTAAAGATGCCGTAATCGGCCGAGACAATCGAGATATCTTTTAAATGTAAGTTGTATCTCTTCAAGATATTCCGGTTATTTAAATAGGAGTACGGGGAACTACGATAAAACAACGCCGACGTTAGCTGTGAAATGGTTTTGAGATTAAGGTACTAAAATTCCCTTTATAAATAGTATTATTGAATATTCATCTAATCAACATTTTCGCAGAAGTACTCAATCTTTATGATAAGCAAATGATTTTTTTTGTTTAACGTAAGAATTGTAAAATTCTACATACGCCAATAAACACTTTTGTTTGATAAAAATCCTGACTATTTATAAAGTCGTGATATAATTGTCCATAATTTTTAGACTTAAATAGGAATACGCTTTTAAGAACATTCATTTGAATATTCTTAAAAGCGTATTCCTATTCATTCTTATTCAACCTATCGCAGTCCATTGTTGGATATAGGTCTCCCCCATTTTCCATTAATTTCGTACTAAATCTAAATTCATGATCTTACTTAGCAATAAATTTTATCGTTGAATATAATGCAGCTGATGATGAACATAATGTACCTTGTTGGCTTGTCGCCAGGGCCTTGTACGCTGCTCGACATAACGATACTCTAAATAAAACCCACATGTCAAGATGTCCTAACTCATTAAAAAGAGCAAAGACTAGACCCTACATTACAAAAATCAGAAATCATCATCATCTACAGCTCATTAATCGTCCCCACCAAGGGGCACGAGCCTACCCGTATAGAGTGATTAGGCCTTAGTCGTCCAAGCGGGCACAGTGCAGATTGGACGTCTTCACACACAACCTCTTTGAATCTCTTCACAGGCGTGCATGAAGGTTTCCTCATGACGTTTTCCTTCACCGTAAGAGCGTCGGACAAAGTACATATAATTTCGAAAATTCAAAAACATTGGTACGTCGTAGAGTTTGTACCTCAGCCCTCGGTAAGAGGCAACAGTCCACACCATTGAGCCACCGACGCTCTACATTACAAAAATCAGAAAATAGTTCAAGTTAATTAACACATCAAATAGCACTCGCATAGAAATAAAAATGTGTTTAACATGAAAACGTAATTTGTAGAAGGGCGTGGTCAGCTATGATTTACGCGGCCATTTTATATTTACAGCGTGTGACACGCTTTTTCTAATAAATTGAGACATTTCACCATTCAGGTTTAGTGTAGTTATTTGTTAATCATGAAATACCTGAGCTGCGCTTTAGATTACGTATGACAAACATCATACAATTTAATCACTGCGCGTGGAAGTATTTTATTAAGGTTTTGTTTTATTTAAAAAGAAGCAAACGACCATTTCAAGTTCAAAATCACAAAAAGTAAGAAAATTTTGTTGTCTTGACTCATATCATCAGCTTATGACACGTCCTCACTGAGGAGCACGAGCCTACCCATAAAGGGTTATATAGGCCTTAGTCGTCGAAGAGATTCAAAATGGTTACCTACTCCATAAGAGCGTCGGATAAACGTACAATAAAATTTCGAAAAGGCATTGGTACGTGGCGGAATTTGAACTTGCACTTGCTTGTTGATAAATTATTAATTTTATGTGTGCATTGAGGTCTGGTAAAATCAGACAATAAGTTAGTCTTATTTGTATAAAGGATAAAGAAGATAAAAAGTTTTTATTGCGAGTAGAAATAAATTAATTTAAAAATTCCAAAACGAGGCAACAGCACCCATGGGCTGCGTACCGTGAAATACCCTAAAAACATGGCAACCCATCACGAATGAAATAACAATTTGAAATTGTAAAGTCAATTGAAGAGCGAATGGCTGCGAAAACAATTAACGACGGCGAGAGGGCGCGAAAAATTGGAATAATCAACTGAGCGGCGGCTGACACTACGCCTTTTGTAAATGTGACTTTGTCGAAAGCTTTATCCAGTTCGTCGAGTACATCTATCGTCCAGCGACGTTTTAATTTATTATTCTAAAATAAATTCTATGTGTCAAGTTTATCGATTTTATTTTCATTATGTTGATTGGAACTACTCAATATACAATTAGTAAAGACTTATAATTGTGCACTGTAATCGATTATTCGTTTAATAGTTTCTTAAAATATGTTCAGAGCTTACTAAATCTTGAGATCCCCAATTATGTATATTTAATATTTATAAAATCTCAATTATTTGATTATTTATATTTTTACGATATAAATTAAGCAAAATGTGTTGGCCATGTAACTATTTGTGATCCCATTTTCCAACTAATAACAAGTACCAACTAATTTATACTAATTTCTCAAACTCTAAGTTTAGCATACATGAAAAAACGATAACGCTTTTATTCAGAACAGTTTACTTTATTTTTGTGGGATTTCTCTAGGTCATTGGCTTTAAAAACGATTCTCATGTTCATTTTGCACAATTTTGTGTTTCACGCTGTCATGTATTTGTCGCTAACGCAAGTGACGAGTGTCCAATTCACGTTTTCATTCTATTCGTTAGAATCGACGAATTTCAATTTGCTAACCGTTTTTGACGGCTCGGTTTTAAATCTATGTAAACTATTTGTCATTTTAAGTGCCCTGTTTATTGTGTCTGTGTGTGTGTTTATATTCACTTCAATGGAGAGTTACGTTACGACGAATATTTCACATCAAAAAGTATTGAAACAACTATGTGAAATCTCAAAAAGTACTAGATAATATCCAGTGACAATGCTATCAAATATCTATAGATTTTTACCATGACTACGTCTGCTGCTGAATATTTCGTTATGTAAGTTCCATTATGTACAGCTCTTATCTTTTTATGAGTATTACGAAATTGCGCATTATTCATCTGGACATATTGTTTTCTTTTAATTAATTTTGATTCGAGAAATGTCGAAAAATGCACGTACTTTTGCATATCAGAATATTTTACACTACACAGCTGATTATTCACTAATTTCACTTACACCAACCGATTAACAATTTAAAGGGTGAAGATACCGATAGCTATTCGGTGGAAACCAGGAAATTGAGCATAACGTACCCATTAATATTTCAACAAGTTCCTGTCGATTAGGGACGCCTATTTGGTGGATAGATACTGAGTCTTATTCCAAGTACTGTTAAGCCCATTTTGATATCTGAATCGAGGCATTGGGGCTATATAGTAAATTTTGAATGTTATATGTATGTGCAAAACGGGCCGCAACGCACCCCAAAGTTAAACTCTGGAAATTTTAATACGTCCTGTCTGAGGGTGGGCTCTGGCTGCAAGACTACATGCCGCTGCATTTTAGATGATCTATTTGTTTGCGGATTATGCTAAGCCGCTTTGTGCGGGCGGTCCCTATAATACATGAGAAAATAGTAGCCAACGAAAGCAGCGTAAGCCTGCACGTTTTCCGGGTGTTATGAAACGAAAATATATTTTTATATTTTCTCATTTTACTACCTACTGGAATATTTTTCAGCATATAGTCAGTCTGCAGTAATTTTGTCGACTGTTAATGTATAAAAATTCCTTGGATTCGTATGGATATTAACTATATTTACTTTAATATTTATGTTTTCAATTTGGAAGATATGAAGATACTGATTGGCTCACCTTATTTCATTCAGACAGTGTGCTTGCTTCTATTTATTATTAAATACTATGAGAAAGATAGAAATAGTTCCTACTATGTACAAAACAAATCCTGCAATAGCACATTAACGCCTAGGTGTACTTAGAAAAATGAATTGCAGCATTACTATAATTTGCACACGAAACGGAATGGTGAAACAGTTCAAGTTCCCGTTGCAACTTGTTGCACTTTAACGCAGATATTTAAAGCTGGAATTGATTTTTTAAACTGTGTTTGAATGAGAGTATATAGGCCACATAATCATTATTATCAGCTCATAAACTTCCTCATCGAAGGGCGAGAGTTCCTGCCCGTAATAGGTGTTTAGGCCATAGTCGTCCACGCGGGCCCAGTGCGGATTGGCCGACTTCACGCACACACACTTCAGCCTTTGAATCTCTTCGCAGGCGTGCGCAGGTTCCCTCACGATGTTTTCCTTCACCGTAAGAACGTCGGATTAACGTACATATAATTCCGAAAATTCACAAATACGTGGCGGGATTTGAGCACCCTCCAGAGATCGGAAGGCAAGCCCACACCAATGAGCCCGACTTCCTTACATAATATAGGCTACATAATATGGTAAACCATTATATTGTCTCTCTAGGGCAAATACTCAAGTATTTCATTTCTATTCGCAATAGTCTCCCATTCAACTTAACCTTTAAATGCACTGCTGCCTCCGACCCGCTCGCGAAGCGTGGAGGTTATAGCAAAACCCCTAACCTAACTTCCTTATCTTGGAGGTGGACGTAATTCTCTTAGTACAATCCACTCATCGGCCTATTACAATAATATTCTGTATATATTAAGGTAGATACGCAATCCATGCCTCAAAATCGAACCGCCAAAGAGAATACAATTGTAGGCTCTTTGTTAGGTAAATGTACGTTCATTCAAAATATGTGTATGTGTGCTGTCACTGCATTCGGAACACTTTTTTCGATTGTTTTGTGAGTATATCAAGTATCTATAATAAATAATAATAATAATAATATCCACAGTCATTCACACAGCGCCATCTTGCCCCAAATTAAGCGTGAAGCCTGTATTATGGGTCCTTAACAACGGATAAACATACTTATATGTTTTTTGTAAATACATACATATTAAACACCCAGACCATTACAAACAGACATGTTCGTGCACACAAATGTGCTGCCCGGGGATCGAACCCGGAACCGTTGGTGTTGCAGCCGACGTCTCAACCGCAACACCAAATGCGTCGTCAATCTATCACTTTTTACATCATTGGGCTATTATAACAAAGAAAGTAAAGAGTATTTTCTTAAAAATTCAGGAATCTTAATTACATTTACCTTTTTGATGAACATTGTATTTAATTATGAAAGTTGTTCGTGGCATAGTTGCTACTAATTAGTATCAACATTAAAAACATTCCGCAAAATAAACCTTTTGTTTCAAAGCCGATAATGCCTGAAGCTTTATATTAATCCTTTATTCAAAAAGAGTTTTCTTTCTATAAACATTTCAATACAGTAGGGAGCTATTTAGAAATATTCCTCATAAAGATAAGAGGGTTTTTATATGCACTTCACAGATCTTTTTGTGAAACGCGCGTTGGAAAACTACTTAGTAATATACAGTTTAGTCCTTTCCTTTGATTCCACATACATTTAATGCGCAGAACAAAAAGCGGCCAATCTTGTGGTGGGTTCCAACTATCGCTAAGCATGACAAACTAGGAATTCCAAATAAAGGACCATATTGTAGTTTTTCGTGACGTAAAGATACAGGTTTTACTCTTCCGCTCAGAACATAGCTATTCTAGAAGCGAAGCGGTTATGGCGTATTTTTTTTCAATGGTGAAAATGTACATATTATCTTATTTTTCTAAATTTATATCCTTTATTTTGATTTATAGTATGATATTTATAAGTGCTTATTCTAAACCTGAATCGAATTAATGAATTCTGTTTGTGAATAAAGCTACATCAGATTAGATGACTTTGATCTATATGAGCTAGAAGACTGAAAGGGCTTTGTGATAAAAATAATCTCACAATTTTAATTAAAGAACAAACTTCGTCTAGAACCTAGGATGCACCGACAAGAATATTTATTAATTTATTAACCACTTAAGGTGTAATTAAAGCAGTAGTTGGTAGACAAACAAGAAACTTGCGCAGCGCTAGGGACTTGACCCGAGTTTAATTATAAACTGTGCGAACAAGTTAGAGCAAACTGGGGGATCATGGCGCACTCGAGTTTTTCTGATAACTTTAGTCATTTTAAAGGGATAATCAAAGTTGGTCGAGACAAAGCTGACCGGCTCACCGGCGCGTCCTGCGAATTTAATCCGTTTTGATAGATTTTTAAAATTATGATCAGGCTTACTGAACATTACGCTATTACTTTTTTATATAACAACTGATAGACAGTTACTTTTCTCCGTCAATGCCGCACGATCCCGCACCAACCCGATGTTAGGTCTCACTTGATTATTAGGAACTTATTTAAAAGATAATATATACATTTGTGTGACAAATATTATAATTTTAGAACAAAAATCTAAAATTATGTATAAAACTTTTTCATAATCACTTTCAATAATACTATTTTAAGCATGTCTTTCCAATAAGTAGTTGTCTCTCGTAGAGAAAATCAATTGTCTTTGCTATACTCAATGCATCACGGTTATCAAATTAAGCATTTGTTAAATAAAATTAATACATATTTGTAAAATGATCACGTAAAAAATAAGCAAGTTCTAAAATAAATAGTTGAAAATCACAACGTGAAAATTGCTCAAAAATAAGTCGCTATACCGGCCTTCTGAGCTCTAATTTTGAAAATAATAATAATTTCTAATTTATTGCTCAAAATCGAAATGTAACATTTCAATAAGCTGTTTAATGGAAAATCCCTTTCTCATTTCACTTTCAATTCATTTCATTACGGTTCAAGAGGCCGAGTTTACTCAACAATAGATACAGATAATATATTCGTACAATGTCATGAAAAATAAACATATTATACATCAGAATACATAATGTAATCTCAAGCAAGACTTTTACATGTGTCTTTATATCCGAAGCCATGAATAACATACAATTTAAATCCATTTTTAAATTCATGGTTTCACTCCGAAAACAAGAGACGCTAGATAAAATTTGGCCGTTCGCATCGAAGAGAATGTAAATCCATTGGAGTTTGGCCTTTACGGCTATCACAACAAGAGCCCCGGGATATGACAATGGGGTTATTTGTGTTTAAGTAGGTAAGACGAGTAGAAATGCTTTCGGTCACTCGATACCGAGTAATAGTGATTTCATACTCAATTGTACATGTTGTGGTGAAATGCTTGCATTATTTAATTTATACAGAGAAGTTTACAGCAAACAATCTTTAGTAATATAAAAATAATAAGCACCGAAAGTCATATATATGAATTTTGTTACAGAAAACTATGGAGCCTCTTAAAAATTCATCATATGACTTAATTTTAAAAACGTTACAACGCTTTTTTTTTGCAATTGTTTAATTAAGGTTATATTATTAACGACATTACATTTAAACATATTCGGATTAGTACCAAGCAAATTGAGCTCAAAAAATTAATAAACTAAAATCAATAATTTCTTCCTATCATATATAAAGAAAAATATTTTAACAAACACCTACCATTTTCTGACTAATATCTGAATTAGTTTCTTTGTCAAATAAATAGTTAATACTATCCGAAAATCACAGATACTATATCACTAATACTTGAATGTCACAATACTTTGTCACAGTTCCGCTAAGACAAGTGTCTCCTCCTTACCAGACAAGACGGTCGTAGACTCGTAGCGCGGAATACAGATTGTTTACTCAGGCAAATTGCTTAGTAAGACCCCGGGGCGTGAAAAATGTTCCTACGTCTGTCGCAGAACATGGAAATGGTTGCCGACGGGTAACGACGTCACGTAACTGCTTATCAGAATCTTGATTAGCTATTCCTACTACGGTGCCTTGCTTTGGAAGATATTTTTATACTTACCGACATTCATACAACGCCATTTCATTATCATCATTACAGCCTAATATGTCCACTGCTGAACGAAGGCCTCCCCTAATGATTTCGACGCGGACCGATCCCTTGCAGTTGACATCCATCTGCTACCCGCCACCTTAACCAGGTCTTCTGTCTATCCGGTTGGGCTCGGCCCACGATTGGTTTACATTACGTGGTCGCCACTCGAGAACCTTTCCGTCCCATCGGCCATCGGTTCTATGGACTATGCGCCCTGTCCACTGCCACTTCAACTTGCTTATTAAATTGAATATTTATATATTATTAAATATACTCGTCATTTAGTACATAACGTAACGAACAGACATAACATGTCTACAAATATTTGTACTGGCCGGGATTGAACCCGGATTACTTAGTGTAATAGTCGTCTTTTCAAAGGATTACATCACATTATAGTAAAAAGGGTGTCAAATTCTTGTGCCAAAAATTAAATAGTATAGGGCGCAGTTACGATCAGATGGATGGATCCTTAAAAGAAAACCAGCAGTGCCTCAATTACTTTTCAAAAAGAAAACTTTTACCAGGAGTTCAGGGTGTATTCTCATTCCAGGCCATATAACTAGCGTTCAAGTTAACTGCAAATATTAAACAACCGCTTAACCAGGCCAAGAAGTCCCACATGCAGTGTTTATAACGAGTCAGTTTCTCGAATGTTGTGAGCATTTCGCCCGTTTTAAAGAATTCCCAGGGCCGACTATTATAAGAAGTGGAGCGATACAATGGGCCGCCGTGAGTGTTCGCCAACTGCATCCGAATATTGTTGTTAACCGGGAATCGAAACTTTGGTAAATATACAAAAATAAAAAAATAACTTCAGGGTTGCGTTTGAATAATATACAAACTGAGTCAAATTCAGGGGTATATTATAGTATCCTCACACATACATACAAACACACGCACGCACGACAGCGCCATGAAATAAATACTGGCATTCTATTTTCAACAATTTAAGTGGTACACTCAATACTGGGTCGACTAGGTAGGTACCACCGCAGTGCCAGATACCGTCCTGAAGGAGTGCTATTGCAAGCAACACAATTTGGATCTAAATAGTGCTGTGAATGACAGTAGATATTTATTTACTTAATATTTAATATGTGCATTTGTATATCAACCTTTATCCGTTTAGCTTTCCTGTACAGTTTCTACGTTTCGGTTTGGGGAGCATTAAATGCTTTAGATTACACGAGCGGGTCGCTTTAAAAGACTTTTCATTTCAATTCAACTGCGAACCTTGCGAAATTTTGTACCTTTAAAATGTTGAAGGCACAATGTATGTGTGTCAAAAGGTTGCGGGGAGCTGCATTCATCTGTTGCAGTCGACTTGCGGCTTAGCTCGATGCACTTTTACATGACGTGTGTTTAAATTGTAACAAATTTTGTTCTGATATTCTTATTTTGTAGCCGCATTGATGGACTTAAATACTTTACATATTGGTGGCATGGACTTATAAAAAAATACGGACGGACTGTCATAGGTACATTAAATGCTGACACACATAAGCTGAATGGGCACCTTTCAGTGTCCTTACTGTAATTTAGACTAAGAACTTTGCACGTATTTGGCACTGAATAAATGATTTTTTATTATTATTATTAAATGTGTCCCCGAAATTACAGATGCGGTCTATGATGTAATTTAGACAAATATTTGCATTTACTTCTAGGCACCGTGGTTTTAACCAACTACAACTTTTACTTTCTTATGCTGCAGACAAGGCCTTCATTTCGGAGCAGACGAGTTCTGGAGTGGAGACCACATCTTGGCAAGCGTAGCGTAGGACGCCCGCCGGCCCGATGGACCGACGACTTACGAAAGATCGCTGGTGGAGACTGGATGAGGAAAGGGGACCACCGGGATATCTGGCGCTAAATGTGGTCAGCAATGGATCGAAATGTTGAAGAGAGAGAGATTGTAAAAAAGTTCAATGATTTTTTTATCTTAATAATTTGTGTTTAACATTATTATATTTAATAAATTAATTAGATCATTTAAAGTTATTTTTTAATTTTTTAATTCTTATTGTAGATTATAAATCATATGTAATATATAAAAGAAACCATAATTATACACGACTGAACTGAAACGAACGCCGACAACACCGACCGTTCACAATCCACATTGAAGAGTCATAAGTACTAATTCCCCACTCCAATGTACTCCACGAACAAAGCAAGGTCCGGCCACTCACGTGATCCCGCCAGAGGGCGCTCGGGCCGAGGACCGGTCACTCCTCGGAAGCACTCCCCTTAGTGAAACGCTCCCGAAATCATTACTGCAAATATGTGAACTCAATTCCATGGTTCCGTGTACGAAATAATACTAATCGAGCCACAACAGGGATGGCTCAGATAGTGTATGATGATCGCAAAGTGTGCAAAATAGGTTGCAATTGTTAACTTAAGATTTGAAGTTACAGATTGCTGTGTCAACCAGTTAACGTAGCAGTAGGCCGGTCAAGTAAGTGCAGAACCGCTGGCCGTTGAAGCAGACGAGTTCTGGAGTGGTGACCGAGTCTTGGCAAGCGTAGCGTAGGACGCCCTCCGACCTGATTTACCGACAACTTGTGGTTTGTTGGTGAATGCTTAAAGTAGAGGATATCCTAAATATCTAGCGTAGAATGAGGGAGACTAGCGGTGGACTGCGAGAGATTGATAATACAAAAAAAAACCTCCAAGACCTAGGTATTCATCCATCCTCTACCAGCAACCTTTTGCAAGTCGTTAGTCGAGACATAAACTGTTTTTATTACGAAATACTTATAGAAGTTAAAATATATTCTACAAAGCGTATAATCGGAGGTTATTTTCTTACTTTAAAGTTCTTAATTCTCAAAAGAAACGACAAATTAAAACCATCCATCCCTGCGTGGCTTAGACTACAGAAAATAATGACGCAACTGATCAAGGATCCATGCAACAGTTGTTCGTGAATCAAAGCATTTCCCAAAAAGCAACCCTAAAATGAGAATTGACTCGAGTCCGAATGTTGCGCGGCCCTTTGACGCGCGCCCCAAAGTAATTGGAACTGGACGCCGTAATGAGACGTATTCACTTTGCGACGCCGGGACTTCACGTACGAACAATCATGGCAGAAGCCTGACAAATGTACGCCTCGTTATTGTATATAGTATCCATACGTATACATCTGATTGACGTATCTTTTATTTAGATCAGGGAAATGAGGAGACGGTTTAACTGATGTCAAGTCATCTAGTAAGCTACCCAAGGATCTGAGTAGATGTGAGACTAGATACTGAGTCATCTAGGTAGGTACCACCGTAGATGCCAGATATCGTCCCGTGAAACAAGAGTGTTATGCACTTTTATGTTTCGGGATGAGGACACTGTCAACATCCGTCGTCTCGGATGACGAGCCAGCTGTCCAATCTCGTATTAACAGAGAATAATCACTTTATATTTAGAAAATACTCTGTCATGATCAGGCGTGTGACTTAACATCAATTGAGCGAAATGACTTTAGATAATAACATAAAAAATCCATGGATTCTCGCAACTCTAAAAGACCAACAAGTGAGTTGCCAACCTTGAAAAGGAATGGGAAAAGAAAAATAGGGGAAATCGGGATTAAAGCCACCTGCAACCAAGGTTCGTACCTCTCGGTAGGGACGCTAAGCTGATGATGATTATCTCCTTCAAATAGGGTCGTAACAGTTATTTTTATAAAAAACACGTTCAATTAATAATTAACAATAGAAAATCAAGGTGACCATTTAAGGTGACGAGTAGCAGATGGACGTCAACTGCTAGGGATCCATCCGCGTGGAAATCATGAAGGAAGGCCTTCGTTCATCAGTGGATGTAGTAATATAATGATATTTTTTTGTCTTTAAGTAGTGCTACGTTATCTATACATATATTTCAGTTTAGAAATCTGTCGTCTCGAGTAATAAGCCGCAGGGCGCGGCGATGCGCGACGTTGCCGCCGCGAGGTAACAAGCCTTGTCTATGTTAGATGTGAAGTAATTATATATTAGTAGATATAGTTATGGAACTATAATTGAATAGAACCATGAAGCATATGTTGTTTTTAGTATAAGTTAGCATAGATCAAGGGGTTAGAATATGTTTCCTAAGCATTGATTCTTGTAACTAAAAGTAAGTAAAAAATGACGGCTTTGTAATGACGTTTATACTTAACAAAAAAAGATTGAAAATAAAGTACAACATTTACGATATTTCTGGTATAGTGGAAAGGAGGCGAAATTATAATATTGTACATGTTCCCAAAAGAAAAACTAAATTTGCTATGGTACAATTTATCATGTTCAGCTTTTCTATATAACAAAATTAATAAAGAAACACAAATTTACAATAAAACCTTTCATAGTGTAAATCTATAATTATAAATTGGGTAAAAGAGTGCACACGCACACACACACACATGTACAAACATATGACAAGCACAATCTTGCATAAATACTTGTGTCATGGAATAGCACGGCGAACAGAAACTCCTCGTTTTAATGTATAACTGTTGTAAGGCATATTGTTGTAAACCTAGTAACTTGATGGATGCATGTTGTCAGACTTAAATTGTTTATTTGAGGATATTTGCTCAATGTTGTATGTACTGCATTTATGAAAGAGCGGAGTCCCCTGGTACAGGCAATTTCTGCTTAAAAGGGGATTCCAACATATTATAATTGTAACATTATTCAGGAAATAATAAACAATTTTTGATTTGATTTTGAAAATACATTGTTACGTAGCGGAATTTGAACCTGCACCTTCCAGATCGTAGACAACAGTCCACACCAACCACCACGCTCACGCGGGATTTCTTACACATATTTTCGTTCAATTCACTAACAATAAAGCAGAATCCAAATCACCGAGGCGCACCGGCCAATTCTGATTTGAATAATTCCCATTGACACTTCGCCGCTTTGAATCGGGAGAAAAAGATTTCTCCCAATATACTATTAGACAGTGAATGACAGACAGCTCATTAATAAGTAAAACATTAGAATCGTAAAAGAAATGCGTAATACTCTTGACATACAATTAGATGTTTGAATCCAAAATGAACGCTGGGTTTTTCGTGAAAATTCTGAGGTTTATATCCGATCAGGAAAGCGCAGGTTCAAATCCCGCCTCGTACCAATTTGATATCGAATTTTCGAAATTATAATATGTCCGTTGCAGGCGCTCTTACGGTGAAGGAAAACATCGTGAGGAAACCTGCGCACGCCTGCGAAGAGATTCAAAGGTTGTGCGTGAGGTCTATCAATCCACACTGGACGTAGGCCTATATACACCCTATACGGGTAGGCTCGTCCTCTCGGTGGGGCCGTTCGTTGAGCTGATGATGATGATGACTGAGGTTTCAATATATTCTGCACATTCCCTTGTTGCTACTAGTAATAAACGGCTCAGTTTCGAAGACAGCTCTTTTTAATAGAGAAATATGTCCCCGCAATCCTGTAACCGGAAAATTAATGTAAAGGGATCAGTTTCCTTAATTTAACAGTAGACAAGATAAATGACATTTCACTAATAACACCCGACGCCAATCCGGTGGAACTCAATCTATTACATATAAATAAAATTGGTTGTTTGTTTGTAATATTAAAATAACCATATTTTTCTTCATGCACATGAATATGTAAACGGTACATACACCAAAAAAACACTTTTGTCTGTCTGTCTGTCGATTTGTCTGTCTGTTTATTCCAGGTATTAATAAGTAAAATATTATTTAATCTTTTAAACGGCTGGATGTATTTGGACGGGACTTTTGGCAGATAGCTGATGTAATAAGGAAAACATGCTACTTTTATTGTAGACAATACTTTTTGTTTTGGGAAAATACAGCAATGATATACCGCGCGGCGGCTGCTTGTCGCGAGACTTAACGAAACAATTTTAGATTAAGTTTTACTACGGGAGAATAAAAATAATAACAACTCAACAGGCCAAACCACTGAAGCGCTTTTTTTTTTCAAAGCATAAATACCCATATTTTTAGTTTAGTATTTTAATCGTTTTTTATTATATTTTTGTATATTTTTTGACGTTCATAAGTGCTTTTTGTAAGCCTAATTTGAAATAAATGTTTTTGAGTTTGAATAAATAAATGAATAAATATCCACTGACATTCACTCAGCGCCATCTAGTCTCAAACTAAGTATTCGCCTGTAGTAATGGATACTAAACAACGGATAAACATATTTTTCTTGTAAATACATACATAAAGGAAATACCCAGACCAATACAAAAAGACACGTTCACACAAATGTTTGTACTGCCCGGGGATCGAACCCGGAATCCTTCGCGTAAAAGCCAACGTCTCAACCATTGCACCAAATGGGTCGTCAATAAAAACTTATCGCAGATAATACCGCGGGAACAGCTAGTCTTAGCTAGGGCGGCTGCTAATTATCAAACACAAAGCACAGTGTCTCCACCAAAAAGTTAACTGAATGTCAACGAAGAAAAACAACTGCCGAGTGAGCAGACGCCGGCTCCGCAATTTGTCTAATTCCAATAATTAAATAACTCTGTACCTGCCCCTATGAAATTAGTCCATAAATCTTCCCCCCACCGAGCGCACGGTTCTGTAAACTAATCGCTAAATTGCGTAATTAGTCGGCCCGTTGGAATCAATGTGTAGGAAATTCAATTTGACGGTCACGAGCTGTTTTCAACCTCCTTTCGGGTAAATAAATCCTAACGTGTAACTAACGGATGGGTAGACATTTAGCCAAAGATGTTCTTAATGTGGACTAGACTATAAAGCGATTTTAACAGTAGAATTATCAGGTAATGTGAATATTCACATTACCTGATAATTGACTTAACAGAGCGTCGGTGGCTCAGTGGTGCGGACTGTCGCCTTCCTACCGGGAGGGCTGAGGTTCAAATCCCGACACGTACCAATGTATTTTCGAATTTTCGAAAAATGTGTACGTTATCCGACGCTCTTACGGTGAAGGAAAACATCGTGAGGAAACCTTCATGCACGCCTGCGAAGAGATTCGAAGGTTGTGTGTGAAGTCGTCCAATCCGCACTGGGCCCGCGTGGACGACTAAGGCCTAATCACCCTATACGGGTAGGCTCGTGCCCCTCGGTGGGGACGTTTAATGAGCTGATGATGATGTGAATATTCAATACTCAAATCTTTATTGCTCTATAAATGTAGGTACAGTAGTTTGGTTGGGCCAAAACATTTTATATCCTGTAGTAAGGGCGCTGCAATTTTGACCAACTTTTTCTTAATTTATTATTAGTTTTACAAATAAAATGAAAAATGAATATTTCTACTTAAGCTATAAAAAACATTATATTATAGATACAATTTTCTTAAAATCTTATCACAAAGGTCACAATCTATAACCAAAAGTAAGAGAACCGTCTAAATAATGACTGTCATTTAATGGGGTTGATTTGATTAATAGTTCTTTGCTTTTTGCTACAAGTAGGTAATAAAATAATTGAAATGTTTTTTTATCTTAACAGTGGATAATCTACGACTCTCTAAGGTGAACATTCCCAATAAACAATAGATTTTTATTGTCTTCCCGCGATAAATCTTGAGCGGTATATGAGTAAAGTTCTTATAATTCATATTTGAAGTACTTTGAATAGAAATTTCATCTGGAAAGCGCGTAGTTAGGAGGATAATAATATACAGGCAGTTGTGTTTATAGACTGAGACCAATACACGAGTGGTTGTAAAGTTCGATAATATGTCACTGCAGCAATCTTAGAGTGTCAATACTAGTAAGTTATATATACTGTAAGGCAGCAACATAGACGACCCATTTGGTGTTGCGGTTGAAACGTCGGCTGCGACACCAAGGGTTCCGGGTTCGATTCCCGGGCAGTACAAATATTTGTGTGCATGAACATGTCTGTTTGTAATGGTCTGGGTGTTTTGTATGTATAATATGTATGTATTTACAAAAGAAAATGTTAGTACCCATAATCCAGGCTTTACGCTTAACTTGGGGCTAGATGGCGCTGTGTGAATGTCAGTGGATATTTATATCAAATATTCCTGGTTTGTCAACAATAACCGTTTGTTGAATTGTATTGTAATCTTTGTTTCATAAGCAACACTGTATTAAAAAAATGCACAACAAAAATACAGCTGCAAAAGAAAATCAAAAAGAGTTTTGACTTCTTGCGCGCCAGTCACGAGCTTACATTCGGATAGTTCCCAAGTTGTGCAGACTCACTAATAATACGTGGTGTACGTCATCGCAGGAATTCAATTTGTGGAGACGGCTCGCAGTGATCCTCCCCGGGGACCCGAGCAATGATGTAAAAAGTATAGATTCGTGATATGCTCACAAAACAATCGAAAAAAGTGTTCCGATTGCAGCGACAGCACACATACATACATTTCGAATGAGCGTACATTTACCAAAACAAAAGCCTGCAAACTGTATTCTCCTTGACGTTTCATTTTTGAGGCACGGATGGCGTATCTACCCTTATATATACAGAATATCATTGGACCCGAGTTTATATTGCGTTATCGGCGTACGGACAAATTCCCTGCATCGGGACTTACTGCTGAAGTCTACTGGAACTTTGGAAAAATCTCATTAGATAATAAGAGAACTAAAGTTACTGACATAGCCAGTGTTGCCACCTCAATTTTAGATAAAGGGCTTTTTGAGAAGTAAAAAAGGGATAGATAGGGCTAGATTGAGCATTTAAAGATTTGATTGTTCTTAAAAATGCTAAAAAAATCATGTCATGAAGTCGTTTTCTTAGAGCGTCAAAAAAAAGGTCATCATGACCGATGAATTAGCAAAAGAGTACTTGTTAGCATGTCAAAAACTTCATAATTTGGTAATATTTTCAAGACAATGAAAAAGAGATAGATTGCTTTTTTCGGACTAAATCGATAAAAAGGAGTTCACCTATACTAAAAAGTGCTAGATCTAGCTACAAAAGGGCTAAGGTGGCAACACTGGACATAGCCCGCCTGATCAGCAAGTTGAAGTGGCAGTGGGCTGGTCACGTATGTCGCAGAACCGATGGCCGTTGGAGCAGACGAGTTCTGGAGTGGAGACCGCATCTCGGCAAGCGTAGCGTAGGACGCCCTCCGACCCGATGGACCGACGACTTGCGAAAGATCGCTGGTGGAGGCTGGATGAGAAAAGCGGAGGACCGGGTATCTGGCGCAAATGGGGGAGACCTATGTTCAGCAGTGGACTGCGATAGGTTGAAGGGAGAGTGAGAGATTGCACGAAGAAGTTTTCCATTGCTTAATGTAGCAAGTGAACGGGACGGTCAGTGTGCTCACCTGGTGGTGAGGTAAGGTGAGAATGGTGACCATGACAGATGCATTGTTGATAAGATTTAATAACAGTAGTCATTATTTTCCGTCAACACTGCCCTGCGCCCGTCACCCAAGACGACTGATGTTAGGTCTCTTATACCGGTAATTTTACTAGCTACAGTGCCCTCATCCCGAATCACGGAAGTTCAAAACACTTGTATTTTACGGACCGATATCTGGCACTGTGGTTCCTACCTAGACGACTCAGTGCCGAGTCTACTACCCAGTACAAAAGGAACAGAAAGAAATGCAAAAGGAGGCAAACGACTGGGCGCATATTCCCCTAATTTCAAATTTCATCCATAACAGGATAAATGGAAGGTGTCTACAGTACGTTTTTGTCTTAAATTGTAACCGCGCACTGTAAGGGTCGGCAACTCGTTTCTATACCCGATGGCATTGCAACAGTAAACACCATTAATAATTACTTATAATCATAATAATAAATCTATATGTTATTTAATTGGATAACTCGTATATATTATTTGTATATTATAAGTTTGTATTTTAATTTAGGTATTTTTGTTTTTAATATTATACTATGTATTGATGTATTAAAAATTTATGCTTATATATTTTTCTGTATATAATATATAAAAAATATATATATATATATATATATTATTATATATAATATATATTATATATATATATATATATATTATTTATATATTGATTGTACTCTTCCATTATAAGGTGGATTGTCTGGAAGAATTAGTTATTTAGTAATAGGCCGCCATTGTACTTTTTTCTCTGTGCAGAATCTTGTCAAGTGTTTAATGTTTTGTGCAATAAAGAATTATCTATCTATCTATCTAGTACCTAAATAAGCATTTAGCCTGTAATATGGATACTAAACAACGGATAAACACACTTATATGCTTATATACCTATTATACTATTCATGCCATAAATCTCTTTCTGTCCGGGCATCGAACCCGGACAATCTAGTGTAGAGCGACGTGTACCATACACCAATGGTCTTCGATCTAC